>JALPQI010014666.1:0-31580 GCA_025490895.1 Thaumatotibia leucotreta
TATGAAATGAAATTCTAAGAACTACATATCTGAACAATAAAAAATATACAAAACCAGATTATACAATGTAAGAGCTCTGAAAAATGATCATTCTATGAAATGAAAATACGAGAAACATTTTCTATGAACCAATATTCTGCGAAAATGTTGTCTATGAAACAACGTACAACCGACGAAATGATTTTCAATGTTTTAGTTTATTTTTTAACGTTGTTTAAATCAGGATGAATTATTATTTTTCAGTACCTGAGGGTCGCACAATCAGCGTCAACGATGTCATCATAAGACTCTACAGGTAAAATATCAAATATCAACTTTACTTACCTACTTTCAACGCTTTACTACTTATTAGAGATATCATATCATGTACCTACATACTTATATACTTAAGTCGCCGTCAATAGGATATTTTTCGGAAATTTCTTTTTCTAGCGTAATTACATAGGTACAGTCACCACACGGGATTGTTGAGCCACTTGCCACTGTTCGCAACTTGGTCGAATAATACAAATCGGGTTCCGAACTCTTATGAGGCTGGTATCACGACTTCGGCCGAACTCTGCTGACCAATGGGGCGGTCGTTGCTACAGTTAGCCAATGACCGCGTGCGTATTCTTCAGAAGGTGACATTACCATGGTTACGTAATAACAAAAATGTTTAACCAATGATTGATCGCTATTATTCCGGAAGCTGACGTTACTATAGTTACGTTATAATTATAACATCCGCTTTAGTCCTGGAGACGTCAATCTAACTTCAGAGCCCTGATGGTAATTTCGTTCACTTTCCTTATAACGGCTGTCAATGACAGGTATTTTTTCAAAGTTAGAATTTCAGTCAGAAAGTTTCAAGTTTCTACTAAACATTTTTATGGCTACTGACAGATTATAGGATTATAGGTAGATTGTCAAAGGTTACCTACCATATTTCTACAAAGGTTACATTACATAAGTTTTCAACTAACGTCAACTGAGCTGTAACGAATGATAATAAAGATAGCAATAGCATTTGTCTCTGTCAATTAAAAAAATAATTTAAAATTGCTCGATAACATGCCTATTTATATAAATATCTTGAATGGAAAAAATACCTCGCCTATTAATGTCAGATAAGTCATGGCAACCGATTTGAAGCAAATGCAAATAAATTACTAAACGGTTTTAGACAAATCTATGAAGAACTGTCGTTATCCAGTTTCCTCTAGGAACAACGACATCTAGCGTCTAATAATGGCCGATGACTAATCCTTAATTCTCGTAGACGAAGAAATTTTTATTATTTCAACTAGTTTTGACATACTGAAATTTTGACGCAACAAAGATTCGTATTTGACTGACATATCATCGGGGAACATCGGTCATGTCGCGATCGTGCCTACTAACGAAAAATACCGAAGTACCGAACCCATAATATTACACGACCAAATTGCATCCATTGCCAAGTGGCTCAACATTCCCATGTGGTGACTGTACCTAGTACCTACTTATTGTCGAGGGCGGAAATATATAGGTATACTTTAACGTCAATGTCAATAATATTTTGGTCGTAGCTCAGTATGCAGCTGAATTAACATGTGTGTTTGGTCTAAAGTGTAAAATTGGTACCTACTCGTTCTTTTTTGTTTCTCATGTCATAGCATTTCAAGTCAGTGTACGTCCTATGCCTGGAATGATGAAGATGATGATGATTTATCTTATTAACAAAAAAAATATTGTGTTAACAAAAAAATATGACAATACAACGTGTTATTTTAAATTAAGGATGGAGAATCGAGCTTGCTGAAGATTGTTAATGATATTGAAGTAGGTAGGTATAACTAATGAAATAAACAAGTGTTCGGGGAAAACTTACATAGATAAACCACAAAAAACAAGGCTTTGTTTTAGGGGAGTAGATCGTGCTATACATTTTACTAGTCCTGTATTTATTTTATTTTATATTAGCCTGATTTAGTGTCCCACTGCTGGGCAAAGGCCTCCCCTCTTTTCGGCCCGCTCGTCACATTTCTCCCGCCAATTTGGATAGAACGCGTCCAGGTCGTCCCGCCATCTCCTACTCGGTCTGCCAATACCCCGGCCAGCACCTTCGAAGGTTTCCCGTGGGTCCCAGTCTTATTGTATAAATATAGAAAAATGCAAAAAAGTAATAAAAAAAGTGTTGTTATGTACAAATTCCAGCCAAAACACAACGAAACCAGCCAGATATCGCATTAAGGACACCAAGCGCCTGCTGGCAGACCCCAACTTTGATCCACAGCGGCCCACCGTACTCTACGCTCACGGGTATGTTTTATGCAACACTTCCAAGTACTGTAATGTCTTTTTAGAGGGTTGGCGACAATGGCCACCTTTGTAGCTTCCGACATACTTAGGCGTAAGGTAGCTTCTTACCAGTCGTCAAGTGTATTTGTGTAAATAGTTCGCACCACCATACCTTACTATATAATGTACAAAGTGATTTTTGGATCGTAAGAGTGAAATCAAAATCAAACTATTCTTTATTCTTAATTCAAGTTCTGTCAATAAGCATTTTTGAATCGTCTGATAGAATAGCAAGTAAAAAATTGTAGCTTGTAATACAAGTTAAAAGTCCCTTTTTGACACTATTAATTACAAGTTACAAGCTTATGAGAAACGGGCCCCTGTTCTAACACTACACCACTGACCTGAGAAGAACCAGTAAGACACTCAGCGGGTATTGAACGGTAGGTATTGGAGATGCTCAAGTTGAGCAACATTCACAAACAAAAATTCGCAAAATAAATCTCCTAATAATGGGTTACATATAATGATAACTATCAATTAAAAGGTCAATTAACACTAGTTGGTAAGTAGGATTTTTTTGCGCTATTTTTGGTTGTGTCAATAGTGAAAGTTCTCAACGTGATCGTCTGTACCCTGTTCATTCTTGCTCCACGAGTCAAAAATCACCCTATAAGTACTTAGATATAGGTGTACCAAACTATTTGGCTACTTTCGTTGCTGCAAAGTTTTTGACGCTGACATTCCCATGATTGGTACTATATCTTTCGTATTACAGTTACGTGGAGTTATTCACGGACGCGAGCGTCAGACGCGTGATGGAGGCGTACCTGGAAAACGGCGAGTACAACGCTCTGCTACTGGACTGGTCCAACCTGGCGTTCGGCAACTACGTAGTCTCCGCCATCGGCTTGAGGACGGTTAGTTGTTTAGGTACAGTCAATTAATTATCGTCCTCTTTGACGTATCTGTCAATGGCGAAACCTGGCTTCATGACCATCACGAGCGCCGGTCATGAGCACGGATGCTTGCAAAACCGAATTTGCTTTTAGAGGTTCTGTTACAGGGCGCACAGTGCAACTCGCCTTTGTTGTTATACGTGTAGGTATAAGAAGGCTTTGGACGAGTTTTTCTGTTGAGACGTTTAGCGTCAATTAATTAGAACCCTAGCCGTCTGGATTGGCCCGGATTTATGGTCCTTTGTCCGGACTATCGCCGCATTTGGCAAGTTACCGAATTTTTAGGATCGAGGGCATCGTTAAATAAATTGTAAAAAGAATTTGAATATTCACTTCAAAAAGTACCTACACAAGTAAACCTAAACGTTTATTAAATGAACCGTAAAACCATACAACTATAGTCCTACACGTAGGTACTACAACTAGTACTAAAAGCTACTACTACAACTATGGTCCACAAGTTCAACTCGTAACTAAGAATCAATGGAAATCCTTTACTTTAGTTCTATCTAAGTTTTTTAATAACTAATGAGGAGACTTTGTGTAACAACTGCGTCAATAATATAATAATTACACTAAATCGAAGACATTTGACTTAGTTTTGGACCATAGTTGGGAGCTTTTGGACTATAGTTGGGTAGTTTTACGGAATGTAGACAGATCTGCAGCCGTACGAGTTTCGATCCGCATATTTCGAGGATTTTTTCTCCGTCACTCTAATTACACTTTGGTTGGAGTGACAGAGACATTTTATCTACTCGAAATTTCAAAGTTCGTGATAGAAGGCTGGTGCCTTATATGGTCCCGTAATGTCTTTACCATTTATGAAACTACGCGTAACTTCCGCACATGCGTACTTGTCAGAACGTGACGGCAATTCCGGCAAATGATAAAGATGAGACCATCATAGCCGACCGCTTTAAAAACGCCTAAGAAAATAACGTCGCAAAGCTGGAGAAACGATACCTAGAGATGTTTTTAACATAATTATTCAATTCAAGCGCTCAATTCAATTCAGTTGATTTTAATTAATGAGATTTCAATCCATTTTATCTCTTCTATGGCCGGCTTATTAGTTTTATAGCAACGTGCTTAAGAAATAATATCATGTCAATTCATTAACTTGGTAGGCCGACTCCGAGTCCCTATACACTATCCTTAACATTATCTTTACCACATTCAATCCGAAGAAGATTCGCTTATTTAGTTACTTTTCCAATTTTCATTCTTCACCTCTTTCAGGTAGGCGATGAAACTGGCAAAGCAATAGCCAGGTTAATAAAAGGGGGTCTCTCTCTGGAGGGACTCCATTTGGTGGGGCACTCCATGGGGGCGCAGTTGCTGGGGATCGCAGCGCGATACCTTGCTGAGAATAAAGACACCAAAGTGCCCAGGTTTGTCACAGCCCATGTAACTAGAAGATAAAATATGTCCTGTCCTATAAATCTAGATACACATAATATATGTATAATCTGTACCTACATGATCCACACAAATGTAAATAAACATTTAATCAGTAAAATCAGCGTAAGTAAATATAGTCCATTTCAAATACGAAGGCCCGATGCGACTCGAAACTTTTGTCATTTAATTGGTCCACTACAAATTGACACGTGTCGTACACTGGTGTATGCATAAAATATCACGCCACAAAAGGGTCTGGCCAGGTATCTTTTGCTTTCACTGATCCTATTGATGACGCCTAATGACTTTGTCAATTGGAATCGGGCCTTCGTATTTGAAATGGACTTTACACTTTGGGTAAATGAAATATACCATATACGCCACTTACCCCCACTGTGTCACTTATCCAACCCTTTTTTTCTGCTAACCCAGAGGAATGCATTGAATTGCATACCACTACGTCACACAAGGCCCTCGGGGGTATAGCCAAATATTACGCATTGGTTATGTGGGGCCTACCCACTAAACCTCTGGAATGGTGGAGCCATGGGATCGCTCTCTTACCCAACCTGCCTTAATAACAGTAGCAGTATTTTATCTCAGAATTTATCGAAACACTAAAATGCTTCCCTCTGCCTATTGTATTACCTAATTAAACCCTACAAAGTGTTAAATACACATTACATGATTATTTCAGATTAACCGGCCTGGACCCAGCCTACCCTGGCTTCTACCCGCCAATCCTAGGTCCTCCAATGACGTCATCCGACGCCACTTTCGTAGATGTAATCCACACGGACGGTGGTGGGTACGGCACGCCATCTTCCACGGGTACTGCGGACTTCTGGCCGAACGAGGGTAAAGCCAAGCAGCCGGGGTGTCTGTCGGCGACTGTACCGCTCACTGTTGAAGGTAGACTTGTTCCATAACATTTTTGTGCTTAGGTCTACGATAGCCAGAGATATGGCTCGTCATCTGTCGCGGTTACTGTAAATTTTAATTCGTCCGTTGGGTGATATACCACGAAATCTTTTGCGGATACTGCTGACTTCTGACTGAATGAGGGAAAAATTAAACTGCTTGGTTATTTGTCTGTGACTGTGACGTTCTGTTCAAGGTCGACAAAGACATTGTCCATTCATGGCGAAAGATATGGCTCGCCATCTTTCGCGGTTAGGTACTGTTAGGTTTAAATTCGGACATCTTTGTGATAATTCCCACGGATCTTTCACGGATACGACGGACTTCTAACTGAACGAGTGAAAAAGGAGCTTGGTTATCTGTCCGCGATCGAGGGCAAAGCTAAGCAAACGGGATGTCTTTCGGTGATTGTGTCGCTTACTGTTGAAAGTGGACTCTTGTTTTATACGGCTATATTTTTCGGCTTTATTACTAAGGATTATTTGTAGTATTATTTGCCGTGTGGTGACGGCAGTAAGAATACATTTGTCACCACCCCAACTCCTCCTGCGGGTGTCGTAAGAATCGACTAAGGGATTGAAGTGTCACTGACCATTATTTGATAAAGATTGATGATGGGCAGCAGCGTCATTATAGTGGAAACATTACTGCGATCGCCAATCCGCTTGCCCAGCGTGGCGATTATGGGCATTTACCTACCTCCTAATGCGTCTATATGCATAGTTAATAGGAGAGGCCCACGTCCAGCAGTGGACTATCATAGGCTGATGATGATGACTAAGGATTAAAGATAAATTTCTTTATCTTAATCTGTCCCTATGTAATTAACCTTGTTTATCCAGATTTCTGCAGCCACTGGCGCTCCTGGGAGTACTGGGCGGAGTCCGTGACCGGCGGCCAGTTCAGCGCCCGCCAGTGCGAGGACTACGACAGCTTCCTCCGCGGACTGTGCAAGGAGGCAACCATGGTCTACATGGGACTGCAGGCCAGCCCGGAGTAAGTTAGAGGGAGTATTCAACCAATCAACCACTAGTCGATCGAACAATTAGTGCAGAGAGTGCCTATCTATACTTGTACCTATATATTTATTAAAACTTTCACGATTATCACTCATATTTTAAAGACAAACGGGTCTTAATCGCGTAAACTTACGTTTAATTATATCCTGACGTTTCGGGCATGACGTTGACACCTGCGACCACGGGTGTAACGTCATGCCCGAGATTAAGACCCGTTTGTCTTTAAAATATACTTGTACCTACCTATTTTCGGCCAACATAGTTGACGTTATACTAACAATTTAATAGAAACACAAAATTGCAGTCCTGTTGCAACATACTAAGTGCCATGTGAAGTGGGATAGATAACATTTCAATAAGCTTCTATATAATCATAACCAACTTAATTTTGTGATTTATTTAGCAGTTAAACAATTACATGGATTTTTTTAAGTACCTACCTCCTCTTAGCTAGGGTTTTCTATTATTATTTTCAGCTTATCCGGCAACTTCTATCTTCGGACAGCGGCGAAGGCACCCTTCGCTTTGGGCGAGAGAGGCGCAGACTGACGAACATACAAACATACAGACAACCAAAACCTCATTTGGAAGCAGCTTATTTGGTGCCATTTAAAACTGCTAAGATGTATGAAGAATTCTAATAGCCTGTCTAGGTCTCAAAGAATCACTTAAAATAAAATAAGTAAAAAAGTTTTAAGTTAAACGGTTTTTATTGCACCAAAAACTAGAAAATAAAAATCAGTTTTACTTATAACTAACCGTAGATGCTATTTTCTGTAGATTACTCACGTGAAACCATTATCACTGTAGTCTTCCCAAGTCGGATGCTGAAAGCCACGTTTAGCCTCTATGTCAGTGGGATTAAGCGTTACCTAATCGGAAACTTTTATCAAACTGAAATAAAAACGTGGGGCGTACGCAATTGTGATTAAGTCACTATAGTTATTTAAGAACACACATAGAAATCAAGACGGCAATAGTTTTGTTTTGGCCTTGATAAAAGCTATTTACCTACCACTGTAGAAGTGTTGGAACAGATGGATAATTAATTGCAAAATTAAAGCTACAATGACATATTTTGAACTTGTATGTTTCTTTATAATAACGCCCCACGTTTTTATTTCAGTTTGATAAAAGTTTCCGATTAGGTAACGCTTAATCCCACTGACATAGAGGCTAAACGTGGCTTTCAGCATCCGACTTGGGAAGACTACAGTGATAATGGTTTCACGTGAGTAATCTACAGAAAATAGCATCTACGGTTAGTTATAAGTAAAACTGATTTTTATTTTCTAGTTTTTGGTGCAATAAAAACCGTTTAACTTAAAACTTTTTTACTTATTTTATTTTCAAGTTTTTAGTGCAATTGTTAAGTTAATTTCCGATACCATATCTAATATTGCACAATTGTGTTGCATATTGTTCTTTCTAATATGCAAGACAATTATGCATGCTAGCGCTTATACTCTCGCGCTTTCATCACGAAGCACGACACATAACTATGTAAACGTAATGGACATTATTTTATGTGTAACGAGAGGGGAATCCCTGCTGAATAGATATTTTTAGAAATCCGACACAATTTTTTTATATTAAATATCTCGATTGACAAACGAAAACCAAAGGCTGGGCGTGGTTAAAATGTAAGCTTGAATGCCCGAAGTGTCTCAAATGGACGTGTTATTCCTATAATTCAATACCTTAAATAACAGAGATCTGACTATAAGGAATATATCAATCAATTTGGTTTATTAAGATAATCAAGTTTAAATTTTTATATTGTACACATTATACAAGTCGAATTTCGAGACTATAAAATATAAACTCATACTCTCAGTCGACCAACCGGAGGACCGCAGGTCTGACGGAAAGTCCGACGCGAACCGAGGGCCTAAAGGGCCAACCCATGCAGTCTATCAACCGGAGGGCCATAGGCCCGACGGCACTATGGCACGCACTACGTGAACCCGAGGGACTAACACTCTCTGTCTATCAACTGGAGGACCGCAGCTCCGAGTGCACGTCCTACGCAATTTACGCAAACCACCTGCGCTGTCAGTCTATCTCCCGAAGGTCCGCAGGCCCGACGGCACGCCCTACGCGAACTCGAGGGGTATACTCATATTCTAAGTCTTATCAACCAGATAACTGCAGTTCCAACGGCACGTCCTACGCGAGTCACTCACGCTGTGAGTCTATTAGCCGGAGGGCTGCAGGCCCGACGGCCCGTTCTACGCGAACCACTCACGCTCCGCTCTATCAGCTGGAGGACCGTAGGTCCGACGGTTCGCCCTGCGCGAACCACTCACGCTGTTACTCTATCAGCCGGAATGTCGCAGGCCCGACAGCTCGCCCTACGCGATCCACTCACGCTGTCACTCTATCAGGTGGAGGGCCGCAGGCCCGACGGCTCGCCCTGCGCGAACCACTCACGCTGTCACTCTATCAGCCGGAGGGCCGCAAACCCGACAGCTCGCCCTACGCGATCCACTCACGCTGTCACTCTATCTGTCGGAGGGTCGCAGGCCCGACGGCCCGCCCTACGCGAACCACTCACGCAGTCATTCTATCAGCTGAAGGGCCGCAGGCCCGACGGCTCGCCCTGCACGAACCACTCACACTGTCAATCTATAAGTCGGAGGGCCGCAGGCCCGACGGCTCGCCCTGCGCGAACCACTCACGCTGTCACTCTATTAGCTGAAGGGCCGCAGGTCCGACGGCTCGCCCTACGCGATCCACTCACGCTGTCACTCTATCAACCGGAGGGCCGCAGGCCCGACAGCTCGCCCTACGCGATCCACTCACGCTGTCAATCTATAAGTCGGAGGGCCGCAGGCCCGACGGCTCGCCCTGCGCGAACCACTCACGCTGTCACTCTATCAGCTGAAGGGCCGCAGGTCCGACGGCTCGCCCTACGCGATCCACTCACGCTGTCACTCTATCGACCGGAGGGCCGCAGGCCCGACAGCTCGCCCTACGCGATCCACTCACGCTGTCAATCTATAAGTCGGAGGGCCGCAGGCCCGACGGCTCGCCCTGCGCGAACCACTCACGCTGTCACTCTATCAGCTGAAGGGCCGCAGGTCCGACGGCTCGCCCTACGCGATCCATTCACGCTGTTATTCTATCAGTCGGAGGGCTGCAGGCCCGACGGCCCGCCCTATGCGATCCATTCACGCTGTCACTCTATCAGCCGGAGGGCCGCAGGCCCGACGGCCCGCCCTTCACGATTCACTCACTCTGTCATTCTATCAGACGGTCCGCGGTCCGCCCTACGCGATCCAGTGTCTCATCACGTGTCTCAGCAGCATCAGGTTTGAGGAGTTGGAAGTCAGTATTAAATCCGTCTGTATCTTTTCGTCGAATATTCCGCAGGGTTTGAAAACGAATGTCTTTGATCAGTGTATGTTGCCAGTGATGACCAGTGGATGGATTTGCGACATTCTTAGTGACTTACGTCATTTTGATGACGTTTAGTATGAGATGTCGCACAAAAATCCGATCTCTGACAATGACATACGGTACTAAACCGTGGTCGCTTACAATGGGCCTCATAAGAAGGCTCAAAGTTACCCAAAGGGCAATGGAGAGGGCTATACCAGGAGTCTCTCTGCGAGATCGGATAAGAAGCAGAACCAAAGTAACCGATATAGCTCTTCGAATCGCTAAACTGAAGTGGCAGTGGGCGGGGCTCGTTGCGCGTGGAACTAATGGCCATTGGGGCGGTCGAGTGGCGGTTACGTACCGGAAGGCGCAGCGTGACTAGGCCCCCACAAGGTGGACTCATGACCTGGTGAAGGTCGCTGGATGCAGGTGGCACAGGGCCGGTCCTTGTGGCAATCTTTTGGGGAGGCCTTTATTCACCAGTGAACGTCTTTCAGCTGATATGATGATGATGATGATGATAATTAAATCCGTATGTTTCTACCAAATATCTAAAGCAGTATGGCAAAATCTACATATCGCTAAACCTAGCGGTTGTGGCAGGCAGTAACTCTGGAGTATCAGATTTGAGGAGTTGGACGGTAGTATTAAATTCGCATGTTTCTACTTAATATCTAAAGAACTTCTTTAAAATCAAGATTTCGATAAAAGATGAACCTTGCGGTTATTGTAGGCAGTACTGCAGCATCAGGAGTGAGGAGTTGGAGAAGTCAGATCAGGCTGTTAGTATTTGATTATGCCAAACATGCTATATTTTCATTTTCACGTGTCTAACACTCTCGGTTAAGGTAAGCAGTACGTCTGCAGCATCAGGCTTTGAGGATACAAGGATACAAATATTATAATATTGCATTGTCATGGGGACTTGATAAGAGTTCCAAATTTTATTGATTTCGGTGCAGTAGAAGTGGTCGAAAAATCGATCACAAGATTTGAAGCATCGACGACAGTTGATACGCGGTGAAGTTAATAAAAACCGTTTAAAAACATGAGGGTTTTAGACATTAGCAGGGCCCGTAACTTTCATGCCGATGACATCAATTTGACGTCACGCTCCATTTAGGGTGATTCGAAATAGTTTTACTGTTCATTATTAATCATTAGTCGTCAATCATTTTAATCATGTACAAATGACTTCAAAAGTAGTATATTTACTCGTGAAATAAATAATTCCTACTTGATACGTGCTGTACGTTAAAGAGGAATTCTGTTTTCTACTTAATTATTTAAATGTGTTAACAATATCATTTAATAAAATGTATGTATGAACACAAATCAAATAGTTTTATTTATGTTTCACGTATCAAGTATGTGTTATTTATTTCACGTGTAAATATACTACTTTTGAAGTCCTTTGTACATGATTAAAATGATTGACGACTAATGATTAATAATGAACAATAAAACTATTTCGGATCACCCTAAATGGAGCGTGACGTCAAATTGATGTCATCGGCATGAAAATTACGGGCCCTGGACATTAGGTATGTGACATCTTAAGATAATTTATTTATTAGACTTAATTGTGATACAAGTTTTGTTATGTTTAATTTTATAAATCAATTCCTAAATTAAGGTAAATATCATGTAAAATATCAACAAAATGGAATATAGTTACCCTTAAAATATAAATCACAAAGGCAATGTTCTTACACTTAAAATATCTCTATATATAAATTACTTAACCTAATATAAATATCATGTAAAATATCAAATATATGGAACTTTTAAAATATAAATCACAATGACGATGTTCTAACACCGGAGTTCGGCAAAAAGTACTTTGATCACTTCTGTAAATTACATTCGTAGGTATGTGTACTTTGTAATCTAGATAGAAAAGTAATCGGAATACTTTTTGCCCAACTCTGTCTAACACTTATACATAATTAACATTCAAAATAATCTCACGAACAAAAAAAATCTCAATCTAACTCTCAATATCCTCAAAAGAATCCGGTAACTTCTTTCCCTTAGTCTCCGGTAGTAACAAACAAATAGCCGCTCCAAGCAGCGGAGCGCACCCAAAAATAACCGCCGGCAACCACGGCGTCGTCACCGCCAAGTTTGAAATAAACGGCGCTAGCATAGACCCGAATCTCATCCCTGTAGAGCATAACCCTAGCCCCATATTCCTTACAACTGTAGGGAAAAGCTCCGAGGAGTATATGTAAATAGTGGTGGCGTCGATAGCCATAAAGCTGACGCCTAAAGTGCCGAGGGTGAATTTGAGCCAGAAGTGGTCGCCGACGGCGGACAGCGTGAAGAGGCAGAGCGAGCCGAGAGCGAAGGCCGAGACGGTGGTGGCGCGTCGCCCGAATGTGCGGACGCACCAGATTGAGAGGAAGTTCGCTGGTAGCTGGAATACGACAGTTAAAATTTAAATAGGGCTGATATTACAATTTTTCATCCAGTCATGAGAAAAAAAAGAACAGAGCTAATACGAATTATCTGACAGAGTCTGTTCACTGGGGATTGGATAATCAGGCTTACGATACCGTGTTTAATCGTTTGTCGTTGTTGTTGCTGTTCTGTTTTTTTGTCAGCTGAAAAAGTTACGTGACATAGACAAAATAACGGAACAAAATGATTGATAAAGTAAAGTCTAGGGCAGAAACCTATATGAGTTTGGTATGAAGAATTGTACGAAAGGAGGATTGTATGAGAAAGTTCAAATATAGGGTTTGTTTATTATCATAATATGTTGTATATTTAACATTTTTATTAGCATATATTAATAAGAATGAGAAGTGCATTTCAGTTTTGATGAATCAACAAAATGTCACACACGCAAATTAGTAGGTTGCTGTAGTACTCGTATAATTGAGTCCAAAGAGATCCATTTTCTCATCTTATTACCACGCAGTGAGGTAAAAAATACATGTCATTATAGTAGCCGTCTGTACATAACAGTCAACCGATTGGAACCTTATGCCACTCAACAAATAAATTTGACGAAGTGACATTGTAAAATATTATATTATAATTCAGGTTATAAAAAATATCCAAGGATTCCAGTTGATTGTGTGGACGACCGAGATTTTTTTTTCTAATTCTTAGGTACCTTGTACGGTCGTACATTGGTAGGCCTTATACCTTTTGTTATAAGGACCACAGATGTTTGCATGTTACATAAAGTTTGCAATTTGCATAGAACGTCTTTCAATGCAACAAGTTGTTTAATTTCATCCTTATTGTATAAGTATTTCCTTGTACCTGTGGTCTGAAAACCCTTAAGTGCTCCTTTTTGGATTTAGCGATGCGCGCTAAAAAAATTACTTTTCACTTCTCATGATCAAAAAGTGCACCTTTATGTCGTGCGTAGACGACATAAAATCGCATTTTATGTTCTAGAACATAAAAGTATCCTTTATCGGTCCGAACAGCCAAACAGTTACAACTTATTAAAACTTATTGCACAGTTTTACTTGCGTGAAATGTTTGACTTGGCAGAAACCCGAGAAACTGACACTCTGATCACAGGTTGAAAATTAAAAAAAATAATTAAAAATTGAGTTGGCGGGTATTGGCTATATATTTTTTCTTCTTTCGCTTTACGACAATTTCGTTGTGTAAATTGTAGTGAAAAATGTGTTTTACTTTCCTCGCAAACGAAGTGAAAAGCAGAGTGTACAACACTTCATTTTTATCCTCGTCTACTATAAAAGTGGGTCACTTTATGCCCTTGTTGTACAATCTACTATTCTGACTTCTTTAGAAAGGGGAAACGCGTATTAAACACCTAATCGGGAGATATGCTGGAGTAACTAGTAGCAACTCTAAAAGAGAGAGTGTCATGTTCATTTACCTGAACAGCAGCAGCGGCTGCAACGCTAGCATACAAACTAGAGCTAGTCTGACTGATATACTGGTTGACCCCATAGAAGGTCACCCCCGTGATGACCCACAGAGCACAGGAGCCCACGGTGCGGACCCGCAGCTGCGGCCGGAACAGGTCCCCGTAGTGGACCCGCGGCGTCTCCCGGGTCACCAGCTCGTGGGAGACCTTCTTGAGGGTCTCCTCTATCTTGTCTGTTGGCATTTTGTTCCTGGAATGTGAGAGATAGATAGTTGTGTTACAAAATGGATTTAAAAATAATTTATCAATTTAATTTAGCATATGGATCCAGATTGTTGGCTCATATTCTCCATTTGACGATGGTAAAATAAATAATCAAGAAACGAAATAGGTACAATTCTCTTTAGCCTTTTCAATTAACTAAAATTTTCCTTATAATTACATATTCAACAGTGTATTTTGGTTTGTCATCATTTACCTAAACGCTTATAGATAAAGTCTACCACTCTCTAGTTCTATTATTGTTTCTGAACCTCGTGATGAAATGCGATGATACAAACTTGACACATTTGTTTGCTCTTGAATATATTTTGTTGTTATTTATTTGTAGTGTAGTTAGACTGTTACCGTTCATAGTTTAGGTACATCATTTAATACTTATGAGTTATGCCTAGGCATAATAATTAAACAAAGCTAGTTTACAAGTAGCGGGGTATAAATATTTTGGTGTTTGAGTTTTTAAAGAATACCCATGTGAATCCCTTCGAACAAACGTACAACGGGCTACGGGAACTACTAACCATCAGTCGGTTCGTAAGCTCATCTCTCACTCCCATAGCATAAAAAAATAACAAAGAAAACGTAACTTACATGACAGCAGCCTTCTTAACGATCGCCGTAGCCTCATCAACCCTGCCCACGCTGACCAACCAGCGCGGAGATTCCGTCGTGATCAGAAAGTAACTCAAATACACCACTTGAGGCACTGCCAGGGCTAGCGTATACGTCTGCCAAGTCCTGAAGAAATACGCGAAGACGGGGATAGATAAATGACCGAGGATAAAAGGGATATGGAAGATACAGCCAAATGCCTCTCTGTATTTGGGGCCGACGGCTTCCATAACGATCACGAAGGAGATGACCATAGTGCCCGAGACGGCGATGCCCTGGAGGAAGCGAAGGGCGGTGAAGATGGTGTAGGAGGGGGAGAAGGGAATGCAGAAGGAGAAGATGATGAGGCCGGAGGTCGCGGCGAGGAAGGTTATGCGACGGCCGTATCTGGAACAGATATTAAGCTTGTGATTGTTTTTGTCGTGTTCTTTGCTGACATGTTCCATGGTACAGGTATGAAATTTTTGTACATACATATCAGGATGCTTAGCCAAGTTGCCAATAGCTAACGCTTAGTAGCGTATCGCAGTTAATTTTCCCTTTCTGTCACTGTTTCATATTAGTGCGACAAAGACAGTTAGCTGTCTTTCGTTTAAATACGGTTAAGCGTTAGCGATTGGCAACTTGTCGAAGCACCCAGGAACGTTAACTGATAATTGTTACACTTGAGTTCTATTTTGTTTTATCTAATGATTTGAACATGACAGGCCATATTATTGTAAGTCTATATCAATGAAAAAAAAGAAGCTGAAAAACTCCAGACACCGAAAAACTAGAGATACCTACTCATTACCTATACAGATACACAAAGAAAACTGCCGTACACTTTAGTGGTCTGTAACTTGGTACACAGCTGGTAAAAATGAACTATACTAACATAATTATTTGCACTTACCTGTCAGAAAAGAATCCAAAAACGATGCTCCCAACCAAAATCCCAAACTGCAGCATCATCTGAGTAAAACTGGCCATCCATGCTCGATCGCACACCAAGTCCCACTCTGATACTATCGTACTTTCCATAGGACTCGTGTCGTACCCATACTTCAAACACTCCTTATAGCAACTCCCATTGACAATAATTCCAGTGAAGTTTTCGGGAAAGTCCTCACACCAATATGTCACTTTTGGTGTTAAGAAAAGTATGGTCATCTGCACCCATCCTGATGCTAGTTTGATGAGGAATACTGACAGGAATATTATTAGCTGCCATTTTCCGAAGTGTCCTAATAGTTGGGAAAATGTGTCTTCTGGGACTGATTTTTCTGGATCGGATACGCGTTGAACCATCTTTGCACTTTGTTAATCCTTTCAGTCTTGCATTGACGCTTAAGTATTATCATTTAGTTGTCTTTAACTTACACGATATTATCGATTTCCTTTGATGTTATACTTTCTTGATCCAGATAAGAATATTTAAGTCTATCAACTACATCTGCCGATAGTTCGACGTAACATATCTGTACGTACGTTGTCATATAAGATCTCTTCTTAAAATATCTGGGTCGGGATTACTTGTCACTTGATAAGTGACTTATCAACAACTAAGTAGACAGTTTTTATTATTTATTTATTCTTTAAATCGTCTGTTTGTTTAGTCGCGGCTGAATCGTGGCAGATAACTGACAGGCTGAGGTTGATCTCCAATTGTAGCCTTGAGGAAAAAATAACATTCAAAATGAATTTGGCGGAACCGGTAATACAAGTTAAGCGTGACGATGGCTACTGCCAAACTCCTGTACAAGGAGTAGGTACAGTCAACATCAGATATATCGGGTAGGGTGCACCCAAATATCTGAATTCAAAAGAGTTTGTTGCTATACCAATTTGAATAAAGAATCATTTGACTTTGACTTTGAACAGGGTGGTTACCATGACGTACTAATGCGGTTCAGTTTAGGTCGAGAGAAAGAGACAAGGCTGTACGAGTCGTATATCAATGTCGCTTGCCCTGAACCTAAACTGAATCGCATTAGTGCGTCATGGTAACCCCCCAGGCTTCTATTGGACGTATTTATGCAAAAAGGAACCAACCCACAATAATTTTTCGTTCCACTTAACACCTAAACTCAAAACAAAAAAGTAATTTTTTACAATGACAAATTAGTGTGGATTGGTTCCTATTGCATAAGTTCGTGAACTTCATGGCATTAAGGTGCATGTTCAGATATTTTTGAGCACCGTGGCCCCTTCGATTACCTGTACGGAAAAATGTCAGGGGTGAATGGTAAATTAGTCTCCACAGCTAACTTAGCATTAATATTAATTACAGGTTTTTTGTTATTTTATAAATAATGACTCTTTTTATCAATATTTGATCAGCTACAATATGCCTGTTGCTAAGTTTGACGTAAAAGATACAGTCAGCCAAAAATATGACTCAACACAACGCCGGCCAACTGTAATTGCAAATCTGATTTTGCGAGTTCAACGTACTGAAAATGGTAGTTATTTATTTACATTTGCTGTTAGGTACTTAGTATGATTTTGATACTAGCGGTACCTTAAAAAAAACAAACAATCTAGTTTTTAGAACGTAAATCTTTAAGTGGTTACGTCCAAATTATAAAATATTATTATAAATTTATAAGATTTTATAGGATACATCGTCCATTAAATACAAAAGCGACACAACTCAAAACCCGTGAAAAATGATTTTATTGCAAAAACGACATTATAAGCACTAATATTTTACGTGACACTAAGACGCCTGTCGATTTGACGTTAGTAAGTATCAAAATTATGCAGGTGCCCTTTTTGCACTATCGCTCTTTCGAGACTAATTTCAGTGCTAAACTGCCATTTTGTCAGTTGCGACTCGACTGTCGACCAAAACGCACGACATTTTTGTGAAAAAGTGCCATGAAACGAAAAAATAAGTGATTACGTTAAAAAATATGTAAGCAAAAGTGCCATATTTGTAGATGTGGCCGTTTTGAATAAAATAAATACGTAAATATTATGCTTCTTTATATAAAAAGGAGTCGCAAAACGGAATGTGGCAGCTTTAATTTTAAAATATCCTCTTAAATTTGATTTTTCATTCATCAAAACTGCCGTATTAGGATTTTCAACCTTTTTGCAAGCATATATATATCAAGCCATATTTATACATGATGCTGTTTTGAATAAAGTAAATATGTTTGGTTTAGATTTCTTTATAAACAAAGGAGCCGCAATACGGAATGTTGAATTTCAAAAAACATTGTTGCATTTACAACCGTTTTTAATTCAGTATAATATAAAAAAAATAAATGTACCAGATTGAATAATTGAATATCTTATGCATGAAATCTTAAAAAATACAATACATCTTATAAAAACAGTAATTGTAAAACGTGGTACTTTGTATTGTGTTCGTTTTACTTAAAAGTATATTAGAGATTGTGTGGAAGATGACTGTGAATTTTGTGTACCTATAATTGCGACTACAAAGAGACAATAATGGCATAAACTTCGGATTATTAAGTATTTGTCATACTTTCCTATTATATTATTTGTATACAATACAAGTAAAACAAACAAAGATCTAACCCCGGTGTATGTTTTAACGAATCTAAAAACTTATATTAGTAGTACTTATTTTTTCACTTTTGGGAATGCCAACATAGGGATGATGACTGTATTTAAAATAAATTATTAGACATTATGCACGGCATCATACACGAATAAATTATTACTAAAATATAGACTGCAGTCATTATTGTACAGAACTTTTATTTAATATAAGTGTAGTATACAAACGTGACGTTACTTTTGTGTATTTCATGTAAATCTTTCAAAAATCGAAAAAAGACAGTTATCATGCCTATTGCTTCACTACATAGGTAGTACTCAAGTACTGGCGCTAAACTGTCATGTCATCTAGAAAAAAAAATGTTACATTATTACTAATCATAAGTAGATTTTTAGGAAAGATTTATTATCTCTGCAATTAAATATTGAAAGATATACCTACTTTTGTATCAGCAAAAATTAAGTTCTTGCATCAATTCTAATGAAAAAAGTAGTAAACCGTCAAAACATATCAATTTGGATCATTTAGTATGGGATCATAGTAACCACCACACAAATACCTACAATACACATAGAAAAAACAAATAACTAAAGATGTACTTAACCGATTTTTATTATTTACGTGCTTTTAGGTGGGCTATTTCCAGTTTATAGTAAAAATAAGTTGGTGTGGTCTGGCCGTGTGGTGACGGCAGAAATAATACATTTGTCACCACCCCAACTCCTCCTGCGGGTGTCGTAAGAGTCGACTAAGGGATTGAAGTGTCACTGACCATATTTGATTAAAGATTGATGATGGGCAGCAGCGTCATCATAGTGGACACATTACTGCGATCGCCAATCCGCTTGCTCAGCGTGGCGATTATGGGCATTTACCTCCTAATGCGTCTATACGCATAGTTAATAGGAGAGGCCTACGTCCAGCAGTGGACTATCATAGGCTGATGATGATGAGTAAAAATAAGTGGTATCAAAGTATTAATTCCATTCTCAACAATATAACTTTGATCGCGTTGTATTTACTTTATATTTACTAAAGGTACCACAATTTTTTATATAGCAGGTTGATTCTTGAAGAAAACCGATAATTTATATCTGAATTTTAAACTAGTACGTCCGTTAAATTCATCAAAATATGTAACCAAAGTTAAAATTAATCAAAGTAACCCCGGTTTACGGTACCTATAAACATGTTATGACAACATGTAAGTAAAGAAACAGTAAGAAAAAGTTTTGTCTGGTTCAGTTTTGTTAAAAAAACAGTATTTCTATGTTTAAGACATGATTTTATGTATGATTTAAATGAAATAACTGGTTATTTTTTTGTATTTGTGGCCTTTGATGGAAAAAAAAAATCAGAGTTAATGTTATTTTTTTATGCAAAACGGACGTATACGCTCATAAAAGCTTGCACAGCACATATTACTTTCTAATAACCAAACACATCCTTAGAGGGTTAAAATACCTACAATTTGATATATAACACATAATATTAATGCTGTAAAAAAAATTGTGAACAAAAAACGAATACAAAATCTTTGAACAGCTCCCCTGTAAAAAGTTATTTTTTGACTTGTGTCGCTTTTGTATTTAATGGACGACATATAAGTAGGTAAAAGCTGTGATCAGACGGTTAACGATGTAGACTTAAAAAATCAGGCCAAGGGTTTTCAGTGCGATATTATAATTTTATAGTAATTTTCCTCTCAACCAAGTCTAAGTATTTATTTATTTATTTTTCTTCCTATTCTGTAACTAGGTACGGTCAAGTGCATAAAAACATATCCGAAGAAACTTCTCTTAAATATTGTTAGATACTGCCTGCATATTATAATAAAGTATGATGCCTTTGGACTTATTTTATATGAGAGTATGTTTATAAAACCTTTGTATTTATATCTAGTCTGGGAAACTAACTTCTCATTAAAAAACATTATTATACATCCATATTGTATTATTTACTCTTATTCGTTTTAGCTGCCCAATTGCCCATACATTTGAACAGCACATTTAAGTGATCCAATTAAATAAATAAATATAGTAATATCGTTTAATTAGAATTTGATGCATTGCTTTTGCCTTTCATAATAATTATGACTATAATATTAAATTTCTTTTGTTTTGTAGTGCAATAAAAATAATATTTTTTTGGACGAGACTAAACACAATACTGTAATGTTATGCCAATATTATTACTTATTAATATTACAATCGACATTGTTAACTCACCACAATACCAAACATAAAATCACATTTAAAACAAAGTTTCGCAAACTTTTCACAAATATGTACCTACACTAATATAAAAAAAACCTCTATCACACTCCAGTGACTCACTTAGACGTTTAAAATATAAATGTCTAAAAACATTTATTTATTTATTTATATCATTAGGTAAACAAACACAATATATACGAATGATTCGCCAAACTGCGGAGCAACAAATGCAACAGGTACAGAAGGCTGTCTCCGCGCACGGGTGCGCCAAAGTATTTATAAAATTGCAACTTAGATTATTGGAACTCCGAAAATTTTTCTTATACAATTTAACTTCATAATGATCGGTATTTAGAATAATCTTTTTTCATAATCATCATCACATAGAATTATTTATGTTCATAATATTGTTTTTCATACATATTTTTAGTACTAACTTTTATGTTTATATAATTTTTCACTATACTTATTTTATGCTATATATTCTAATGTTATAGGTATTTATTTTTATCTGTACTGGTTTTATGTATGAATTATTTTTGTTTAATTAAATATAAATCGTACTATTACTGTAAACTAGCTACCTGCACAAATCAGGTTGTGGCAGAGTAGGTACTGTGCTAAACGGGTTCCCTCTAAACTTTTTTTGTCCGAAACGCTTAGGACATAACAGACTTGGTATAATCTATTTTGGCATCAACTTAATGAGACAGAAACATCACTTGGCTTAAATAACAATATTTCGAATATTATTTTGTCCGAAACTATCTTGGCATATCATTAATTACGCCGAGCGTTATAAGACAGAAATTAGATTTGCATTTTTTTTTGGCATGTTGCCACATGTTCAAAACTTGCCTTTTTCGTCAGGCAGAATTTGCTGTGAGGGTGAAAATTTCTGCAGTGAGCGAGCGAAGCGAGCGAACAAAACCTTCCGGGGCAGATCCGACTCGGATAGGTTAGGTTAGAAGACTAAGGCGGGAGCTTTGCTCCCGCCTTAGTCTTCGAGGTTATTTTTTTTTTAGCAACCTAGAAAGTACTCAGCTCAGTAACACAGTAAGTAACGTATAGAATATTACTACTACCTCGATTATATTGAGAGGTTGTAATTATTCCTTCTCTGTTATGCTAAAACAAACTATGCCGATACTTTTTATGCACATCCAGATTATGCTTCATCATAAATAGGAGCATCGAAATTATGCTCGAATAATATTCGAACAACTCGAAATCTGCCACAAAGAAATATGCTAAAGTTGAGTATGTCACAACAGTTTCTGCACAAAGCCCATTATGACTACATAGTTTATGTTATTCATAAAAGAATTATACCACAACAGAGGGAACCTAATGGGAAAATGTTTATAAATAAACAATTTATTTCAAATAACTTTATGAGTATAGATTAATCTACTTGACGACTTTAGGAGGATAAAATTTCGAAATAAAAATCGTTATGAACATTGTAGGTAGAAGTATAATTTTTAGTAAGAAAAAAAGTATGAGAAAAATTTTTCGGAGTAATGATGATTATGAGTAAAAAACGGTATTAGTAAAAATATTCGAAGAAAAAATTGTATAAGTGCCAATATGGACCCCTCCGCGCACACCTAGTGACTGCGCGCGCAGCCGCCGTCTGCGCGTGAGTTGCCAAACGCAGGGAAGCACGTCTGGTAGATAATGGAGACAGGTGGATATGCAACATTTGTAATAAGTATGCCTAGATATTTTTCTAGCAGGAACGAGAGATTGACTAAATTAAACATCGACATAATTGATAAAGATAATTCTTGTAGTCCATAAATATACCTACTTAATAGATAAATAATGCGCCGCAACCTAGATACAAGTTACAAAAATGCAAATCATATTCAAAATGATACATTATTTTCTTATATTTTGTATTTAGTGCCCATCAAAAGAACAAGGACTCTTAAAAATATTAACGCCATACCGAATAATTAATAGGAAGTATTCGACGTTTAAAAATAAAGCAAAAATGGGTCCTGTATTTCTTGGTTACCAGATTTTACGTAGTCAACATCTTCATGAGAATAGGGTGTACTTATCGATACCATTTATTGTCGATGTTTAATTTTGTCAATCTCTCGTTCCTGCTAGAAAAATATATAGGTACCTATAGTAATAAATAAGTAAACTATGTGCGACGTAATTGTAGAGAATATCGCCGCTACATTTACTCAACTTAGTATGTTTTCGTAAATTTTCGACATTCTTCTGTCCACTTTATTTCTATGACATTATGATTGCAAATATCGATTATTGGGTCTGTGGCGGGAATTGGCGCCTCTACGATACCGTAAAACGGGGTAAATAGGAATGTAGAGTAAACTGGTCTGTTAGCCCAGGACAAACAGTCCAGTTTAGAACAACAGATTTTTTTCATAATATATGTGTTATTCTAAACTAGACTGTTTGTCCTGGGCTAAGAGACTAGTTTACTCTACATTCCCATTTACCCCTTTTTTTGGTACAGTTATTTTTGTTTAAAAACACATTAAAAACCATTTAAGTATTTTATGTAAATAAGTTAATTAGTCAATGTTTAGAGTTTTGTTCAAGAATACAAGTTTGCCATTAGGTAACAAAATTTTATAGGTTTATATTTTTTAATAAAGAAAGAAAGTTAAACCACAATTACGAAATTTTATGGAGTAAGTGCCCTTTCAAAAAGCCTTTCACCTCTGCCACTTAGGACTCTGGCAAGTAGTAATACACGTTGGAGAACTATGTAAGTGGAATAAGGATAACTTGTACACTCCTTATTGGTCGTTGGCTGCTACTTCGGAAATGTAAATACTTATTTACATTGCAACAGTTTATCTTATTGCAATAAAATATACAAAATGATGGTACCTTCGTTGGCTGTTTGTTTGAGGAGAAGGGAGTCGTAAAGTGGGCTGTATAAGTTTGTGTGTGTATCGTCGGATGACTACCAAAACGGACTAAGTAACAAAATAGATACCTAAATAAAGCTCCTATCTCAGTTCTATTTCATTATTCATGTAATTGGATATTGAAACTCATAAATAAAGTGATAAAATACTAATACTAATTACGTTGTATAAAATATAAATGTCTAAAAACATTTTTTTCAACACACTTGCTCGTAACGTAGGTATTATTGAACCGCTATTAGGCTCATAATCCAAGATATTAAACACGCGTGCTTTTTCATTACGTTATTGTTCTAGTGCGGTAATAACATAACCCGACCAAGTATGTTTGCAAACATTTGCAAGCATTATGTCATGTAGATGAAGCATTCGAATTTAGTCAGGTTATGTTTATTTTTTAAATTGACCAACGAGTCGACATGTGGCAGAAATAGCGGAATCCAGAATATTATTTCAAAATACTGTAAATTTTCGCAAATAAAATATTTAAATTGTGCATCCAAATTACCAAGTAATTATATTAAATGTAAATTTATCGTAATTTTATTTTATGATATCGTTAATGATTCGCAGTTTTTTTTTATATTGGCTGTTTGTCCTTAGGACTGCTGCCTTACAAATTTGTGCGCGTTTAAAAATTCCTTAGATATGCGCGCGCCGTTTTAAAGTTTGTATTTATCTTGTTATTCGGAGTGGAGTGAATTTCAAATGTTTGTTGCGTTTATTTTGTTGTGTTTACTGTTATTAGTATTACTTTTGTGTGAATTGGGAACCAAGTAATGAACAAGAATAAAATGAAAAGGTTAAACGTAACTTTGGGATAGTACCTCCTAAGTAAGTAGTAATTACCTAGCAACAAAGGTTAGTAAAAGTGTTACTAAAAGTCGGCTATTCCTCGCAAGTGTGTTGAAAAACGTCGTATGAAACTCGTGTGCATTGATCATTATACTCTCTGCTATCTTATGCGCGCTCGCTTGCAGCTCGCGCGCCTCTTGTATAATGATCAACTTAGCACACTTGTATCATAATGTACTATTACCTATTTATTTATATCATTATTACCTATGTGTATTAGAGGCATTAGGAGGTAATCAAATGCGTATAATCGCCATGCCGGGCAAACGGTTTCACGATCAAAGTGTGACACTACTCTACCTAAATATTTATCTATTATATATATAATATCGTCGCCTGGTACCCACATCACAAGCCTTAATTGAGCTTACCGTGGGACTAGGTCGATTTATGTAAGATGTTACAAGATATTTATTATTATTATTATTAAATATGCTTTAAAATTTTTTGATATACCCTACTTTTAGTTCAGTGAGAACCTGAGAACCAATTTAGTCAATAATGACAGCCTCTTTAATCGATAACCGATCGTAATAAATTAAAATTCAGGAGGTTCCGGATTCGAATCCCGGCGAGGGCATTCTTTGTGTTCATTTGTCACAAATATTGGTTCCTCGGTCATGGCTGTCTATGTATTTAAGTATCTATATGTATCTATCTATTATATATATCGTCGCCTCGTATCCACATCACAAGCCTTAATTGAGCTTACCGTGGGACTAGATCGATTTGTGTAAGATGTCCCAAGATATTTATTTATTTAAAATTTAGTCAATTAAAATACCTATAGGATTTGAGTTTATAATTAAATTATCTCCAGGATTTAGTTCTGAATTTTCATCTCAATGCTGGGAATCAATAAAATACAGATACCTATGGTGGATATAGTACAAATAACATGAATAAACAATGTCTATTACAATTATGTCAGGCATGCCCTACAAAACCTTCGCAAACACTTCAAGGTGAAAACAATACCATAAATGGTTTAACCCAAAAAGCGTCTATTATAATAAATTGCTTAGGTACGTATTGGCTTTTAAATGCCGCGGTCGCCCGTTCGGTTCCCCGCGAGGACACGGCCTTAAAATATAATTTAATAACTATGACCAATCTATGTCTAAAATCTAAAGTTACTATCATACAATACATTTCGCAATATTACTGTTAGAATTTGATGTGTATTTACAACATTTAATGGGTGCAAAACTTTTACACAACTTGTCAAGTGGGTAATCTATTTATTTAAAAAAAAAACACAAATTATAAATAAAAAAAATTGCCCCAGGTCTTGCTGGGGAGGTAGAGCGCCTAGGCTGGTCGCATTACCGCGCTGGACTGCTATGCTGAGTCTTTGCGCGAAATACTGGCCAGCCCTCTGGTCACCCGACGCCTCTATAAGGCGCTTGGAAATGTCCTTATAGAGGCGACGCGCACTTGGCCCCCATGGCCACAAAGTTTTAACCCCATGTCCTTGTCAAGTGGACATAAAAGAGCATATGTAGTTCAAGATTTCGGGATAGGCAATAAAATTGAATACA
Source organism: Thaumatotibia leucotreta (assembly GCA_025490895.1). Taxonomy (NCBI): domain Eukaryota; kingdom Metazoa; phylum Arthropoda; class Insecta; order Lepidoptera; family Tortricidae; genus Thaumatotibia; species Thaumatotibia leucotreta. Next base: position 25,747 of record JALPQI010014666.1, read on the forward strand.
TATTTTTCAATAATCTTCGTATTTTTCATGGATAAAGCGTTCCTGTCAGTTTAGTTAAAGTTTTGCACACATAGTTCCGATTCTTAATATTTAGTCTCTGAAGTTTAAACCTTAAAAAAATAGGAACCTTTTAGATTGTTTTTTTGTGGTGATTTTAGATTGGTTAGCATTTCGTAATGTAGATACGGAGGCATTTAGTTACCCAAACCACTCGTTTTATGTATATTATACAGTGTGTAAAGCTAATACGGGCGATAAATGAAACCAGGCATGGCATTCATAGTTACGAGGTTTTTTTGAAGTTACACTTAATTACGACCTCACAGATTATTTTTAAGATTTTCGGAGCAACAATGAAGGCACGAACATTTGTTAATATTGATATGGCAGTTATGTCATCTGCTTTTGGAATTAGTTGCCAACAAGAGTTTAATTTGAGTGTATTGCTCTACATTGCGCGCCGAATACAGTAAAAGCACTGGCTATGATGGAATAAGCACAAAAGTTATCAAAAGTGTTGCACATACAATATCGAATCCCATCAGCTACATAATTAATTTGTGTATAGAGCAGGGTATATTTCCAGACAAGCTGAAATTAGGTATTGTGCGACCTCTTTTTAAAAAAGGGGACACGGATAATATGGACCACAATAGACCCATTGCACTCCTTTCTGTTTTCTCAAAAATCATAGAAAAGGTAATTTGTAGCCGAATAAATCAATATTTTGAATTAAACAATCTATTTGCGCAGGAACAAAAAGGATTTCGCAAGAATAAATCAATAAATATGGCTATTTTTGATTTGTTAAAAGTCATAATGACAAATATGGATAAAAAACAACCAGTTTGCGCACTCTACATGGACTTAACTAAAGCTTTTGACTTAGTTGATCATAACATATTAATGCAGAAATTATACTGCTACGGAATACGTGGTAACATTTACGATTTGATAAAGTCATATTTGTGTAAAAGAAAACAAGCAGTTCAAATAGAGTATACAAGCCTTAAAATGAAACGTGAAGTTACTCTATCATCCAACTTTAGAGATATTAGTCGCGGTGTACCGCAAGGGAGCGTATTAGGCCCATTATTGTTTCTCATTTATATAAATGATCTGCCACAGGCTGTCGAGTATCCGATGGTTCTCTTTGCCGACGACAGCACTGTAATAATTACTGGAGAAGATGCACCAACATGTCAAGTAAAAATAAACAAGGCATTAGAGTCAATAATAAATTGGCTTAGTCTAAATAATCTTCATATAAACTTGGAGAAGACAAAAATTATGAATTTTTACCAAAGAATTAATAGGATGACTAATATAACTGTGATGTATAATAATTATGTAATTGAAGATACTGATATTACAAAATTTTTAGGGTTAAGTTTAGATAATAAGTTGTCATGGAAAAACCAAATTGACACTGTATGTAATAAATTAAGCAGATTTTCATATGCTCTCTATCAGTTAAATAAAGTTGTAAGTCGAGCAGCCGTACTTACGGCATATCACGCATTTGTAACAGCTTCACTACGTTATGGAATTATGTTTTGGGGTAACTCTACCGATCGTGAGTTAGCCTTTAAAGCACAAAAAAACTGTTTACGTTCAGCATGTGGGCTGCACAAATACGATACAGTCAAACAATTATTTATAGCATGTACGATATTAACTTTACCCTGTTTATATATTTATGAAATAGCTATGTATGTAAAGTTAAATATAAGCCAATTTTCTGTTATGAATAGTGCACGACACCATGACAAAATTTCAGGTAAACGATCAAAGACAGCATTATGTGCAAAAAGTGTATTTGGAATGGCACCCAAACTATATAATAAGTTACCTGATACAATAAGAGGATCCGACATTCCTAAATTTAAGTCATTATTATTAGACTTTTTAATACAAAATGCTTTTTACTCTGTGAAAGAATATTTAGATTATAAGCCTCATTTATATTAAAGACTGGCAATGAATTTATTTTACCTATATTATGTTAAATTATAAAAAAAAATGAATTATATTAAATTGACATTACATAAATAACTGCTGCATGCCGCATGTTAATCTAGTCATAGTAATATGTATAGGTAATATCTAGTCATTGTTTTAAGAATTTATTTCAAAGTGTTACATATTAATTTATAAGCTAAAAAACTTATACTTAATGTTTGCATGCCCATTTGTAGGCTGAATACTTGTACCACACACAACAATTTCCCTGTAACATCCCTGTGATTGTATTCAAGCAAATAAATTATTGATTGATTGATTGATTGAAAAAAAAAAAAAAAAAGATTGATTGAATTATGTCGTGCGGATAATTTTGTTACTCTTATTTTAAGTAAAAGTTATCTAAATGTACTTACTTATTAGGTATGTCCTAAACTAACCCTCGTTAAGAGCTTCGCCCGTATTAGACATACACCCTGTATACAATTTTACCTTACACTATTTGCGTTACTTACGCATAATCGGATTATTTTAACCGACAATGTTAAATGTGACTCTGTAATACCGTTTTGCTTACTTACATTTAATATATCCATTTAATATATTACATTTAATATGCTCAGAATAAATCACCGTTTCATGACGTCAGCACATTAATTTCAATTCATTATTCACATAATTATATAAATGTACTGGTTTACGCCAGAACCTCCGTGCGCACAGGCAAACGGATAAACACTGCGGTTGACAGGTAGATGCGAACGACATAATGATTCGCTGCGTTTGAGGATAGTGTTTAGATAAAAGTAAATATTCATCCTTGAGTTTAGATAAGTATGTATGACACACATTACATAGCAACAATGTACCCAAGTATACTTTATCTTCCCCACGCCACGTCTGAAAAAAAAACACATATATTAGGTTCGATTGCAAGTAGTACATTGTTCGTCTAGGGAGGTAAGTACGGTACCTATTACTAATGAGGGTGTTAGAAGCCAGTAGGCGGAGGGCTTACAATCACTCGAGTTAATATTCCGCTTACCGACCGTGATACATACAATGTTTTTCATCTCACTTGCGAGCAAAAAATTAGTTTTAAGACAAAATACATTTTTTTGAAAAGTAAAATTCCCTAGGGAATTCAAAAAAGGAACATCAAAATGCAAAAAAAACATGAGGTACTTAGGTACATTCAAGCAATTTGGAATCTACGCCACTTTAGAACCGTGTCACACTACAATTTACTTTTACTTAGGGTTCCAATACTTCCAATTGACTGGCTCTACTTCCCAACTACGAAGTATACAGTTGTCATAAGCAATGAGCCAGTGTTGAATTCATGACGTAGAGAATCAAGACAGGTTGCATCAACAAGCCAATCAACATTACTCACCAATTACTATGAAAATGCCGTGTGGTGACGGCAGTGAGAATACTTTTGTCACCATCCCAAATCCTCCTGCGGGGGTCGTAAGAGTCGACTCAGGGATTGAAGTGTCAGTGACCATTATTTGACAAAGGCTTGATGATGGGCAGCAGCGATGAAGCTGCTGCCCGCAGTAATGTGTCCACTACGATGACGTGCCAATCCGCTTGCCCAGCGTGGAGAATATCTAAATTATCGTCTCTCTAAATTTATCTCCTAATGCGTCTTTACGCATAGTTAATAGGAGAGGCCTAGGTGCAGCAGTGCACTATCATAGGCTGATGATGATGATGACTATGAAAATCCCCATAGGTACATAAACGAACCATTTGAAGATGACTGGCGTTTTGCGATCCAACCTAGTGGGATGCTTTGGTGACGAGTGCTTTGAAATTATGGCTCATTTCAGTCATTTCCGTTACCAAGAAACGGTACTGGTTGCGGCGTATATTGCATGGATTGTTGTCCACCTGTTACTTATAGTACCTAGAATTATAGGGGATTAACTTATAGAAGGTCAAGCTTTAAACGTATTATATGTGTCATTAATGGTCGTAGTAAAGTTGTTCAAGCGCTTTACTGCATTAAGGTTTGTCTTACATTTAGTAAAGCTGCCGGCTGCCGTTTGAGACTCGTCGGCATCCGTGCCGCGGTTATCCGATTTTCTGATTTAGCTAATTTGTCAGCTTTTCACAAACATTTTAGAGTATAATTTTACAGCCCTCGCACTACACTACTGCTCTTTGCGGACGACACGACAGTTGTTGTAAGAGCCAAAACCCATGAGGAGCTCGCGACCAGAATCAGTGAGGCATGTCAACAGCTTCAGACGTGGTTTTCATCCAATGGCTTACTCTTGAATGTCACAAAATCAAGTGTAATGTTATGTTGTTCTCGGGTTGTAACACCACCACACCGGCTTGCATTGCTGATGGCCCAATGCCCTTGTGTACTCAAAATAAATTCTTGGGTTTTGTGATTGACTCGAACCTTAGCTGGAAGTGCCATGTTGACCAGTTGTGCAATAGGTTGAGTAGTGCTGTCTTTGCTATTAAAAAACTACAGCCCCTAATATCGCGGAAGGCACTAAAAGCCGTATATTTTTCTCACTTCCATTCGTTGCTAACATATGGCACGTTGATATGGGGTAATTCAACCGATGCGAAGCGTGTCTTGATAATCCAAAAGCGTGCTATTCGATTACTGGCGGGAGTTCAAGGCAGACATCCATGTCGAGAACTCTTTAAGCAAAATGGTATTATGACGCACTACTCAGTCTACTTATTTCAAGTTTTAATGTTTGTACGAAACAATTTACCAATGTTCAAACGAGTCGATGTAACGGGTAAACAGCTTCGATCCACGGGGAGACTCCGAACAGTGCCGCGTCGCATGGCACTTGCAGTTAAGAATCCGAGGGTTATTGGGCCGACTTATTATGAACATCTACCTGCAGAATTGCGATGTGAAACATCTGACGAAACGTTTGAACGCCAATTGAGATCCTTTTTATTGAATAATCCTTTTTATTGTGTTAGCGAGTATATGGAAATGAATTATCGTCCTAATACTCTTTATTGATACTTTATTGTTAGATTGTTATTTAATTTTTATTGTCGTGTTAGTATAAGTTGACGATCATTATGAGATATGTAGATGTAGATATTATGTAATTTTTGGAATTTTTAATGTTTTTTAATTCATATTATTTTCTAATTTATTTATTGTAATTTTCATATTTTTTGACATTTACCATATTAATATTGACGACCATAATATAAATTCGTATAAATTAGGCTAAGTTAATTTATAATGTAATTTAATATTATGAAATAAATAAATCTAAATCTACAACATAATTGCCACTATCCTGTACAAAAAAAAATGTGCACAAATATCGGTTTTTGTCACATCGTTAGCCTGTTAAAGCCGCATTTCCACTTAGTGTTCTGAGCGAGCATTCACGTGTTCGTGGGCTGACGAACGAACATTTTGCTATGTGAAATCCTGTTTTTATTTGTCCAAGAACGAACGAATGCTCGCTCATACTAGTACGGTCAAATCGTACATTAAACTCGCAAAACATGTAGTAAAGCTGCATTTTTGGTATGTTATTTAGACACCATAGGGCAGTATAAAACCACATTTTGCAAGCAAAAAAAAGTTGTGCTAGCTGCGTTATACGTGAAAAACTGTGAAAGGGTTTAGCAGCCTTACCGAACAAGAGGTGCCTTTCCCCACGGATGAAGTCAATATTTTAGGTGGTGTACTAGCAGGACCTAAGAATACTCCATGCTTAATATCAGCTCTAGATCTTCTTTTGTTTCAGAGTTATTCAAGATAATGTAAAATATACAGGGTGTCGTTGAAAGTGGCATATTTCGTAAACTGTTCAAGTTAGATCAACCAAACAAAATTGTGTTTGATAACAATAAAATAAACT
>JALPQI010014667.1:0-41155 GCA_025490895.1 Thaumatotibia leucotreta
ACATACCTGTTTTAGAACATCAAAACATAGACACAAATAAAATGGATTTAGTTTTAGAATTAAAGAAAGACATAACAGCTTTAACTAAGAATGAAAATCTAAAAAAATTCACCGTCGATGTTAAAATTAATCCATCTCTATACGACACTATAATCGATCTAAATACTCTAGACGAGACAAATGAGAGTGTTCTAACAGAGATTCTAGAAGTGTCAGAGGTGTCTCTGAGAGCGGAAAGTGTCGAGAAATGGGAAGTGAGTGTCGCCGAGAGCGCGCGAGACCAGTGTCTGCGGTGTCGGAGATATAATGCGAGAGAAAATAGTGATAAATGCTTGCGATGTGAAATCGCTGTAGCTTCTATGTGAATTATAATTGAATAATTAAAATTTAAATCTAGTCTAGTATTTATTTGTATTGTAAGAAATACAGCGTGTTTAGAAGACCGATGCAAAGCTATAAATAATAAATAAATAAATACACAATACAATACAATACAAAACTCTTTATTGCACACCTCACACGTAATAAAAAATAAAAGTACACAAAACTAAAGAAATACAAAAAACAGAGGTCACATTACACAAGGCGGCCTTATCGCTAAAAAGCGATCTCTTCCAGACAACCTTTGGGTAGAGGAGACACGGTTACAAAAAATTTGGTAGTAGGTGGTGCAAAAAAAGGAAAATATTTAAAAATAATACCAACAACACAAACGAAAATTTCCAATAGACATACATAAATAAATGTAATCATATAAACATACATATACCAGCTATATATATAAATATAAGCATATCAAGTAGAGGAAATATCTTGGGACATCTTACACAAATCGACCAAGTCCCACGGTAAGCTCAATTAATTACCAGGCGATGTTATATATAACAGATAGATACATATAGATACTTAAATACATAGACAATTAGACAGCCATGACCAAGGAACAAGTATTTGTGATAAATAAATACACAAATAATGCCCTCGCCAGGATTTGAACCCAGAACCTCCAGCTTCGTAGGCAGGGTCACTACCAACTGAGCTACGGATGCTGACTAAAGTTAAAGTATAGACCCAATCGTCAATCCGTTTGCCCAGCGTGACGATTATGGGCATTTACCTCCTAATGCGTCTATACGCATAGTTAATGGGAGAGGCCTACGTCCAGCAGTGGACTGCGATAGGCTGATGGGTGAAGGGAAGTGACCATTTAGAACCATCTAAGGGGTAATCTTTGGCTTAAATGGTTCTAAATAGGCATGATGACTGGCAAGTCAAATCAGCATCTTTTTTCGAACTGTCAAAATGATCACCACTATGGAATTTTATATGAAATACTCAAAAGTGACGTCACGTTTGAGTACTGCCAAATGACCTACTCTTTTAAGTTCTTTTCAATTTCTTAAATAGAAGTCCTGTAGTAAAATTACTGCAATCTACATCTTAGTAATAATTGATTCGTGTATTATGTTAAATAATTTATTTTAACTACAGTTATCATCCCTATTGTCTATACTTACTTCTTCTTAAAGCTTTGCATAAGTTTTCTAAATCATTTTGTATAAAGAGATATTTCTATTATACCACAATAGAGGTATATTACTGACAGGTTCGCTGCCACACCCACCTTTTTATATGAAGTTTAACACTCATGTGAATGCGTTAAGGAATAAAGTGTAAAATTGATGTGTGTGTTTTATTACCTAAAACATTAGTTCTCCATATTTTTTATTTTGAGACAATAGTATATTACAAGTCCAAAAAATTTTTTTTTCGCACGTGTATAGGATACGTTTTTCAATACAGGTGGCCCTCCAAAGTTATGACTTTACAAAAAATGAACCACTTCTCGCACTAGTGCGGATATAGTACATTGCGACACAAGTGCGAAAAACATGAAATTCGAAACTAGTGGCGATGTTTTAAATCGACACGAGTTACGAATTTCCTTTTTTCACGTGTTTTTTAGTACAGCATTTTTAGTAGATCACCCGAGTTAAAAAGAAGATTTTACACGTGTATCGAACGACTTTTTTCATAACATGTGCCTTAAAAAGAGAAAGTTAACTTTTCCGCACTAGTTAGGAAAAAAACATTATCTGTACTGAAAATACTAAAACTAGGGCATTTTCACTAACATTTGGGAACTAAGGCACACAATAATTTAAAAGGTTCCTTTACACTGTGTTGGACCCTGGACCTATTTGTAAAGACATAACCATAAGTTTTGTAAACGTACAAATTGCTATACCAAGCGTTCTATAATTAATCTACAATATTGATGATGCATTTTGAAATGAAATAATACAAGTACATTAATAAATAAAGTTTATTTATTCTTTAAAGTCTTCTGTAGTTTGAGTAGAGACGCATTCTTGCTTTTTCTCTTCTCGCGTTTCAGTTCTCCCGACTCTAGCGCTTTCTTCATCACCTGTCAAACGTATAACACATTAACATCATCTGGGTCGCGTTTTATAAAGTTAAATTGTACAATTTTGCTTTTTGCCTCTTTTTCTAGCCAATATATGCGTGCGTTAGAGAGGCAAACAGCGAAATTGTAAAATGTAATTTTATAAAACGCGGTTGTTAGTTCACTGCTGGATATAGACCTTTAGATAGCTATTACATATGCATATGGAGGCATTAGAGTAATGCCCATAATCACCACGTTGGGTAAGCAACTTTTTTGTAACATATTTTTCATATGATTTCTACTTAGAATCGTGAGGTTCATTCCACGAGAATGTCGGGTACGTGACGCCGTTCTTCGCGTACATCTAAGAAAGTTACGAATACAATTTTTGGTGTATCCATTTTATAACTGGGTGTTTGTATTTATAGAGAATTCTCGCACTTTCCATATATTTCTAAAGTACCTATTTCTCATAGCCGTCACGTTTCCGACAAAGTAGACTTTTTCGTGGAATGCACCGTGGAACATAAGTTCGAAAGAGCTCACGATTATGAGTGGAAATCGTATTTAGTTCCAAATAAAAAAAAGGCGGAACCACAACTTTAAAAAAAAATGGGCCAAGTACGTAATGTACTGGAGGGCTACCACGATATACTAAAGCGAGTCAGTTTAGGGCCTAAACTGAATTCCGATGTGTTAGTTCCATAGAATAACTGTAAAAAATTGACAAGCCGAAACTAAACTGTGTATTTAACACCTTGGCGGACACTACTCCAAACACAATAGAAGAAACAATGAGATTACGCCTGTAGGCGTTTAGTGTTAAGTATGAACTCTTCACATCCCGCATCATTAATGTTTTTCTGTTTGGCCTGTAGGTTGACTGGTAGAGAATGCCTTATGGCATTAAATACGCCATAGCCGAACTTAAAGAAATTGCATTCAACTTTATTTAATTGTATAGAAAAAAATATCGAGTCGTCGAACGAAAAGTACCTTAATTATTGTAAGTGAACATCCTACTTAAAGTAAACATTATTTCGATTTAAAAATATAAGTTGTTAAATAATCTCATGGTTATACCGGGAATCAAACTCGCTACAAGAGAAAAAAATACCCTGCAGCTTTTTCATACCGATCGAAAGGCTTCAATGTGAGAGTTGTATCTGTATTTTTTACTGTGCAATAAAGTTTAAAATAAATAAACTCGATCGCATCAAAACTGTCGTAAATGAATAAAGTTACCTGTAGCGCGTTGTTGGAGGTGGCCACTACTGGAGGGTTGAGCGTGGGGTACTTGAAGGAGTACCCCTTGGGGAAGACGGGCGTAGACAGCATTATATTCAGCTGCTTCTGCTTCAGCTTGATGGCCTTCTCCAGCCCTGGGTCCACGTCTTTCACGGGGCTGCGTGCGACATACGAGTGTTATTAAACTTATTAAGTATGATACATCCTCTTGTTACATCCGTTGACGGACTCTTTGCTCCACAAATGTCCGCATTCACCAAACATCTTGGTGAAGCAATCGCCGACCGCTGGGATAGATCCCTTAGTACGGTAATGGGATGGCTATAGGGCTAAAATTATAATATCGATAATTCGTGAATATGTGCATCCGCGGCACACGGCATAATTTCAGAGCGTATGCGTAGTACGCCGTTGTCGCCGTTTGGAGATCTGTTGCTCGTTTTAGGTGATGTAATGCATAGATAAAGGAGGACAGTTTTTTCGTTAGCTTTTGTATGTGTGGACTAACTTCCATAAAATGTGTAACTTCTATAAAAATAAAGTGTAAAGGATGATCTCTCGTAGACAAATTGTCAGCTATGACCTATTTTATTAGTGAAAACTATAGTTTTGTGTATAAAATAGGAGGATGTAGATAAAGTTATGTAGGTATGTGACTGTACATAATTAGGCATTAAACGCTCGTGTGATCTTATTATGAAACTCCCCAGCGGCTCGTTTCATAAAACCACACTTATGCTTATCAGCCACATAGATAACTATAAATATCTTGGACATCTGATTACGGATGATTCACGCGACGACTCTGACATTGAAAGGCAGCGCAGGGCACTTGCGGTCAGAGCCAACATGATTGCTCGCAGGCTCAGTCGATGTACAGCACTGGTCAAAATTACACTTTTTCGAGCATACTGTACATCGCTGTATACCAGTGGACTAAGCACACACAACGCTCGTTAAGTGCCCTGCGTGTCCAATATAATAACGCCTTCAGGGGGCTGCTGCGTCTGCCGCGGCACTGCAGCGCGTCAGGCATGTTCGCGGACGCACATGTGGACGGTCTCCACATGCTCGCGGACGCACATGTGGACAGTCTCCACATGTTCGCGGACGCACATGTGGACGGTCTCTACATGTTCGCGGACGCACATGTAGACGGTCTCTACATGTCCGCGGACGCACATGTGGACGGTCTCGACATGTTCGCGGACGCACATGTGGACGGTCTCTACATGCTCGCGGACGCACATGTGGACGGTCTCGACATGTTCGCGGACGCACATGTGGACGGTCTCCACATGCTCGCGGACGCACATGTGGACGGTCTCCACATGCTCGCGGACGCACATGTGGACGGTCTCCACATGCTCGCGGACGCACATGTGGACGGTCTCCACATGCTCGCGGACGCACATGTGGACGGTCTCCACATGTTCGCGGACGCACATGTGGACGGTCTCCACATGCTCGCGGACGCACATGTGGACGTTCTCCACATGTTCGCGGACGCACATGTGGACAGTCTCCACATGTTCACGGACGCACATGTGGACGGTCTCCACATGTTAGCGGACGCACATGTGGACGGTCTCCACATGTTAGCGGACGCACATGTGTACGGTCTCCACATGCTCGTGGACGCACATGTGGACGGTCTCCACATGTTAGCGGACGCACATGTGGACGGTCTCCACATGTTCGCGGACGCACATGTGGACGGTCTCGACATGTTCGCGGACGCACATGTGGACGGTCTCGACATGTTCGCGGACGCACATGTGGACGGTCTCGACATGTTCGCGGACGCACATGTGGACGGTCTCCACATGTTCGCGGACGCACATGTGGACGGTCTCCACATGCTCGCGGACGCACATTTGGACGGTCTCCACGCGAGCAGAGTGCGCCACAGTCTTCTGCCGGTTTGGCTGACAGGTGGAACAGTAGTTTGCTAAGGCAGTGGTCTAACCTGCACTTACCTTGCCAAACGGTGCGTCATGGAATTGCTACTTTTCCTGTATGTACCACCTGGCCCCAATTTCACCACCTTGACAAGTGCTACAATTGTAAATTAACTGTTTCTCCAATTGGGGACGACTATAGGCTACAGTTACCGCTTACCATCGGAAAGTCTGTGCGTTTGTTTGCCACCAACATAAAATGTAGTGCAGGAACTTTAATAAATCAGCAGTAAATAATTACTTTTTGCGAAGCAAAATTACAATTGTCACAAAAAATACGACAATTGTAGCGAAATTCCGACATATGCTGGACCTCATGTCAAGATTTAATGAAAATTTTACTAAACCTTGCGACAATTGTCACGGGTTTCGTAAAATAAAAAGCAGTTTATTGACGTTATAATAACGTTGTTAGTAATAATTTTATGTTGGTGGCAAACAAGCACATGGGCCGTCCGATAGTAAGCGGTAGTTGTAGCCCACGGAGACCTGTGACGTCAGTAACAGTGATATTTTACAATTGTCAGACTTGTAATTATGGTGAAATAGGCCACTGATTGTTACCTGTGATGACGAAATAAAGACTATTCTATTCTATAGTTTTGTAAGGGATCATCCATTAATTACGTCACACCGATTTCTGGATTTTTTGACCCCTCCCTCCCCCCATGTCACACTTCGTCATAATTGACTACACCCTCCCCCCTTAGTGTGACGTCACATTTAGATTTTTAGTTTAGGAAGGTAAAAATTACAACATCAATAACAAATTTTTTATTAGGATTGCTTAAAATTATTTATAAAATGAACGAAGAGAAAATCAACAGTAATAAAAAAAATACTAATTACAAACTTATTCTTTCTCCGTCCAAAAATTTAGGATACACTCTTTCATGTTCATGTATCCATGTATGTGAGGATTGTGATGTCACAAACATGGGACTCCTCCCTCCCCCCTGTCACGATATGTCACATTTTGCTGACCCCCTCCCTCCCCCTTTAGGTGTGATGTAATTAATGGATGATCCCTAAGTACCTACCTACTAAATCATATGGACTCCAATTGTCTGAAATAAATGTTTTTTATTTTTTTATAATTTTATTTTATTTAGCACTCACGCGTCATCATCATCAACAATCATGTCCATATCCCTAGCCGCACGCTCGCGCCACCCCCGCGCCGCCGCCGCTCTCCGGCGCGCCAGGCACAGCGCGTCCAGCTCGCGAGCCGTGGTGAGGGTGGACTTGAGAGCTTCCAGGCTGGAGGGGGGGACGGGGAACGTTGGTAGCGAGGATTCTGGAAAAACTTGTTTGCTAAGTTTTAACTATTCGTTACTAGAAAAAAAAGTGTAGGGGGAATCCCCCTAACGCTGGACGGCACCTAGTATCGGACAATCTTACGATATCAACAACCAATAGCGTAAGCGATTCAAGGACGAGTCAAAAGGGCGCGGGGAGATGTAACTTGACCGCGTCACAGGACTTAGTTCGCCAGTGACGCGAGAGTTTTTACTGGGAGCGGCCATTTGTAGTTTTTGGCGGGAAGACACGGCGTCACTCAAGATTTACGTGACTGTTACATCTAAAGGTGCGTTTAAACCAAAAGAGCATTCGATGTTCTAGCGCCCGTTCTACGAAATAAACCGATCATGTTTTGTGTACCGATCGAATTTCGTAGAGTGGGAGGTTAGAACAGCGAATGCTCTTTTAGTTTGAACGCACCTTTAGTAGAGTATATTTTTGTGTACATTTTAAATAAACTTTTTATTTAGACTAGATATTTGTGCGGACTACGCGTCTGGTAGACCGGACGTAGACCAGTCCCTTAACTCCGGACAATAAACGTATATTTTATTCTCATCTTTCTTTACAAATGATATATATATACTATCGTATTATGTTACAGGGGTTAGAATAACAAAAATAAATCTAAATGGAGGAAAGAAGAAGAAAGGCAATTGGGACGAAATCAGTTTACAAGCTGCGCTTACTAAAGTTTTGTCCAAAGAACTTTCGATAAGAGATGCATCGTCGCATGCACTAGATACAGTCCTCCAGCTGCCATGGATGGGCTCATGAAGCATATGCAGACATTTTAGAATGTTCAGATGCGTATATATGTGATCGATCGGTGTCAGATGTTTTAAAAGTGGCCGGTACTCAGGGTTCGCCTGCGACCATATATAACATGGACGTCTAACGCCAGATCAAAAATGCCCCCAGAAACAATTGTTCAATTGTACCAAGATGGGCAGGACATAGCGCTTTTCTTAACACCGCGCATATTTCGGCGCAACATCTTTGACAAATGTTTATAGAATATAGCCAATCAAAACTTTGATGGACCAATCACAACTATTTTTAAAGGGCGGTTTACGTTTTTATAGGTTGGCATTGACATTAATTACCGTGAAGCATTGTAGAGGGAGTGACACTTGTCAACTAAAATTCAGGACCGTTTTTGAAAGGCAATTTAGTATGGCGTGCGGCTTCCATGTTTTATTTGTTCGTAGGGGTTCGCAGTGAAGTCCGTCTGATACTATGTGCCATATGAAAAGACTGCGTATTTACATTACAAGCTTTTATTTAGTTTCACCTGTCCCGTTGTCTGTCGTTCTGTAATCAAATCTTGCAACTTAAATTTGATCCACTTCCCGGTTTCCGATTGAGCTGAAATTTAGAATGCATGTATAAATCGGATGACAATGCAATGTTATTGTGACATAGAGCTGATCTGATGATGGAGCTGGAAGGTGGCCATAGGAACTCCGTAATTAAATGATGCAACCCTATCGAGTTTGAGCTCATTAGATTCGTCTTGACAAGTACTTTGATACTATATGGTAACCAGGGTCTGATGATGGAGCCGGAAGGTGGCCATAGGAACTCCGTAATTAAACGATGCAACCCTATCGAGTTTGAGCTCATTGGATTAGTCTTGACGAGTACTTTGATACTATATGGTAACCAGGGTCTGATGATGGAGCCGGAAGGTGGCCATAGGAACTCCGTAATTAAACGATGCAACCCTATCGAGTTTGGGCTCATTGGATTAGTCTTGACGAGTACTTTGATACTATATGGTAACCAGGGTCTGATGATGGAGCCGGAAGGTGGCCATAGGAACTCCATAATTAAACGATGCAACCCTATCGAGTTTGGGCTCATTGGATTAGTCTTGACGAGTACTTTGATACTATATGGTAACCAGGGCCTGATGTTAGAGCCGGAAGGTGGCCATAGGAACTTCGTAATTAAACGATACAACCCTATCGAGTTTGGGCTCATTGGATTAGTCTTAACGAGTACTTTGATACTATATGGTAACCAGGGTCTGATGATGGAGCCGGAAGGTGGCCATAGGAACTCCGTAATTAAACGATGTAACCCTATCGAGTTTGAGCTCATTGGATTTGTCTTGACGAGTACTTTGATACTGTATTATGGTAACCAGGGTCTGATGATGGAGCCGGAAGGTGGCCATAGGAACTCCGTAATTAAACGATGCAACCCTATCGAATTTGGGCTCATTGGATTAGTCTTGACGAGTACTTTGATACTATAATATATGGTAACCAGGGTCTGATGTTGGAGCCGGAAGGTGGCCATAGGAACTCCGTAATTAAACGACGCAACCCTATCGAGTTTGGGCTCATTGGATTAGTCTTGACGAGTACTTTGATACTATATGGTAACCAGGGTTTGATGATGGAGCCGGAAGGTGGCCATAGGAACTCCGTAATTAAACGATGCAACCCTATCGAGTTTGGGCTCATTGGATTAATCTTGACGAGTACTTTGATACTATATGGTAACCTGGGTCTGATGATGGAGCCGGAAGGTGGCCATAGGAACTCCGTAATTAAACGACGCAACCCCATCGAGTTTGGTCTCATTTGGTTCGTCTTGACGAGTCTCTTGCTTTCGTCCCATATTAATTATATATGATTGATTGGATGGATGACCCAATGCCAAGGTGAGCACGTGCCAAGGGCTGAATGGTATGAGGGTTGCGTTGCGCCTCAGGGTACCAGGGCGATACCTGCTGTATTGTAGCCCTTATCCCTCTACAACGGACCTCTGGGGGGATGGACCGTTATTTGTCCTATAATCGTGGGAATAACATGAAGAAAACAGAAACAACTACACAAAGAAAACGACGCTTAGAGAAGGCGAAATTGAAGAGACAGGAGAAGATTGCTAATGAAAGCGATGTCCACAAGCGGCAACGCTTAGAAAAAATAAGTTTAGCTACTGGTAAACATAGAGAAAACAAATCGATAGAACAACGCACACATAGGCAAAATACCGACAGAATACATACACAAGAGAGAAAGAAAACGAATCTCTAGAACAACGCACATATAGGCAAGATATCGACAGAATACGTACACAAGAGAGAAGAAAACAATAATTACAAGAAGAACACTTGGCCAGGGCTCGACAGGAACAGAATGCTCAGGTAAGCAAAACAGTTATCACAAACAGCAGAGGAACGCATTGTAACAGCACAGAATGAACGGCAGAAAAAGACTAACCAGAGGAATGTGCAACGTGCTAGCATTGAGTACTTTAATAATGCGATAAATACATTTTGTGATAAAGTGTGTAATATTTGCACGAAGAGATGCTATCCCCATCATGTGACCAAATATAAAATTAGTGCCTCATCTCCTACTTATCTTCCACGATTGTTATCATTGTCATCTTTGCGTAGACTTTGGTAACGATAGCATTCACATAATACACCCTAAATCAGTTCAATTTCCTGCTAAATTTAATCACGGCACAGCTGAAAGAAGAATGCTCCCGATTGTCTTGTCTTGGGCTTCAACTGTGCATAAAATGCAGGGAACTACTGTAGATCATGCTGTTATTTATCTAGGCTCCAAATCGTTCGCTGCTGGTCAAGCTTATGTAGCTTTAAGCCGAGTTAGGTCTTTAGAAGGTCTTCAAATCGAAGAACTTGACTGCTCCAAGTTGACGTCGAAAAAACCTTGTAATGTTGATGCATTAAAAGAAATGGATAGAATGAGAAACGTTACAAATAACTAACAAGTGATTACATAATTTCAACATTATTGATATTTAAATCAGTACATATTACATATCATGTGAACGAACTACGGACTTCATAACGGAATAACGCTGCTACGCGCTGCGAACTACGTCGTAGTAAATCTCGAATTAAAAATAGAGGTACTAAAAAGTTAAAAATAAAATTAAAGAAAAAAAAACCTTTTTAAAAACAAGCTTTTATTATTTGTTTATAAAATGAACTAAAAAGTTAAAAATAAATTAACTCTAAAAAGAAATATAACACTTTGTAACTTGATTGTAACCTTTAACGATAAATAAGCGTCTTCGTCTAGGACAAAATAATTCCATAATTGTACAAATTTATTTAATTTTAACACTTAAACTTTTCACCATACATAATTATTCAATCTCGTCCCCCCTCTTTATCATAGTCCCCATTTATAAATGAAAGCGTGTTACATTGTGATAGCTTGAGGAAAATGTTGTGTTGTATTAAATGCAACACGCTTTTATTTATAAATGGGGACTATGATAAAGAGGGGGGACGAGATTGAATAATTATGTATGGTGAAAAGTTTTAGTGTTAAAATTAAATAAATTTGTACAATTATGGAATTATTTTGTCCTAGACGAAGACGCTTATTTATCGTTAAAGGTTACAATCAAGTTACAAAGTGTTATATTTCTTTTTAGAGTTAATTTATTTTTAACTTTTTAGTTCATTTTATAAACAAATAATAAAAGCTTGTTTTTAAAAAGGTTTTTTTTTCTTTAATTTTTTTTATACAAAATTTCTATTAATGTTTTTTTTAGATTTTTTAGCAGAAGTTGCATTTTTGTTGTTTAATTTCTATTTTAAATATTGTTGAATAGTACTATACATAATAAAAGTTTTAATTTTGTAAACGATTTTTTTATTTTTCCAAAAAGCTTAGGTTTCCGGCACTGGGGGACTTCCCCGTAAACAAACCTTATTTGAACATAATTTTGTATAAAGAGATGCCTCCATGTTTTTTACTAAAACTGTAGAGCATTTTCACAAATATTCGGGAACTAAGGCATACAGCCTCCGTAGCCTAGTTGGTAGTGACCCTGCCTACGAAGCTGGAGGTTCCGGGTTCGAATCCCGGCGAGGGCATTATTTGTGTATTTATTTATCACAAATCTTTGATCCTTGGTCATGGCTGTCTATGTATTTAAGAATCTGTATGTATCTATTTATTACATATATCGTCGCCTGGTACCCACATCACAAGCCTTAATTGAGCTTACCGTGGTACTAGGTCGATTTGTGTAAGATGTACCCAGATATATAGAATAATTTAAAAGGTGCCTTTACACTATGTTGAACCTACTGCAAAGAAATAAGTTTAGTATACGTACAATAATTATGCTATACCAAGCTTTCGATAATAAATCTACAATATTAATGATGCAATTTCAAATGAAATAATACAAGTATATTAATAAATAAAGTTTATTTATTCTTTAAAGTCTTCTGTAGTTTGAGTAGAGACGCATTCTTGCTTTTTCTCTTCTCGCGTTTCAGTTCTCCCGACTCTAGCGCTTTCTTCATCACCTGTCAAACATATAACACATTAACATCATCAGCTATCAGTTCTTTACTGGACACAGACCTTTGCATATGGACCCATTCAAAGGTGATGCCACGTTGGCAAGCAATTTTTCATCACACTTGCTTCCTAAGCGCGCCTTTGCTTGGTCGGTAAGATGCATACTAACTCGAGTCATTAAAAGCTTGCATGCGTCGCGGGAGTAATAGAAAAGTAATATTCCCTAGAAAATTTCACTTTCCTAAAATATTTTGTCTCAAAACTATTTTTTTTGTCGGCAAGTGTGATGAAAAACGTTGTATGCATCACGGTCGGTAAGCGGAATACTAACTCGAGTCATTAAAAGCCCTCCGACTACGGCGTCAGCTTCTAACACTCTCGTTAGTAATACCATACTAACCTCCCTTGATGCACAATGAATAATTTTTTGTAACAGGTATATTTCATATGATTTCCACTTAGAATAGCTCTTTCGATCCCAAATATAGGTAAAAAACATAAGTAAGTCACCAGGGTGCTTAGCCAAGTTGCCAATCGCTAGCGCTTAAACGTCAATCGTAAGCGAAAGGCAGCTAACTGTCTTTGTCGCACTAATCTGCAAGAGTGACAGAGAAGGAAAACTACGATACGCTACCAAGCACTAGCGATTGGCAACTTGGCTAAGCATCCTGATGTATGTAGTATTGTTTTGGTATTAGTTTTGTTTGTGTTCGCATTTTAAACATGTATTGTCTATTTGGATAAATCACTAGATGTAACGTGTAATACTGTATGTACTTGCTCATGTTAACCGACTCAGTGTGGGTCCCAAGATACAGGCTCAGCCTAGTTTGGAGCCCACTGGATAACCCTTGAAAATTGTAAACATGTGCTTACGTTTGAATAAAGTATTTGTATTTGTTGTTTGTATCTAGTGATACATGTTTAAGATGCGAATCTATTTGAATAGATCACTAGATGTAAGTAGATGTAAGTTATATATTATGACTAGAGACCGGATTTTTGAGCGACATCTCAAACTAAATGTCATCAAAATGACGTAAGTCACTAATAATGTCGCAAATCCATCCGATCTTTGGTTATTAGTTACCTGTAGCGCGTTGTTGGAGGTGGCCACTGCTGGAGGGTTGAGCGTGGGGTACTTGAAGGAGTACCCCTTGGGGAAGACGGGCGTGGATAGCATCATGTTTAGCTGCTTCTGCTTCAGCTTGATGGCCTTCTCCAGCCCTGGGTCCACGTCTTTCACGGGGCTGGGGGTGAAATACGAGTGTTATTAAACTTATTACGTATGATACAGGGTGAACGATAAGTGTTACCAATTTCAAAGGACTGCGATTATTTAGCTGCAACAATTTATTACTACAAGTAACAAAAAACATTTTGTGATTAATAGTAGGGACATATATACAGGGTTACTTTTTCAACGGTACAATAAATTTTCCCACGTATTTGGTATCGATAATAGATTACATTTATCAAATAAAATTGACATATTTTTTTTCATTTATTATTAATTTATCCTTCATGCAAATGTAAAATGATGGGATTACTAATGACAAGACGTCAACGGGGTGCGGGACGCAGAGGGCGGCGGAAAGGGGTGAGCGACCTGCCGGCCGGCGCACGAATTGGCAACATAGCAGCTACCTCAATCTCGGTGACTAGGTCACGGTCAGTCCCGCGCTTGACGTAGGTGTGTGCGCGCGCGCCGCCTCGTACTACCTTCAGTCAGAAATTGCTCGTACGAAATGGTTCGTAGTTATTTTCTCATTGGGGAAAATGTGCCCCGCCTGGAAAATGCCAGTGTTATAGCCATGGCCAGCCAGGTCAACAGATTTGACCCCGTGTGACTGTTTTTGTGGGGTGAAGTGAAACGGCGGGTAGGCCCAAAATTTAAAAGACTTAAAAAATCTAATAATAAGTGCATTTGATGAACTTAAAAGTGAGAACTACAGACTTGTGTTGGGAAATATCGAAGGAAACATTCAAAAACGGGCAAGAGTGTGTTTAGATAACCACAGCCAACATTTTGAACACTTGGTTAAGTATGTGAATTAATAAATTAGTATGAGAAATGGACTCCATTACTTAGGTATGTTTTTTTTTGATTCCAATCATTGTGCATAAAGTTGATTTCAAATTTTTAAATACGCCTCAATGAAGAAAGTTTCTGTCCTACTTTGTAATTTTATCACGTTTCCCAGACATAATTTAAAACATTCGACAAACTTCACACACAGAATAATTCTTTTTGACGGTCCTAAGCCCGTGCTGTCTTGTAGTGTACTTGTAGTGCAAGTATGAAGGAAGATTTGGGATCAAGTAAGATTTTTTTGCCAAGTCATAATCATAAGTTCATACCCAGTGCACATTACGCCGCTGCGCCGTTTTTCCAACCCGTCATGCCGCAGGCGATGACGTTGTAAACAAACAGTTGCCAGTTCGTGTGTTTTGCTAGTTATGTACAATGATAATGCGTAATGCGTCCAATTTTCTTGTTAGGTTTGCGGATAAGTTCAAGCATCGGTATTTTAGTTTTTTTGTTCTAAAGGGGTGGTAACAAAAAATGCTAGTATTCTGTAACTTGGACTACTATTACGTATGTTGATTTTTTGTACTGGTGAAAAAATAACCCTGTATATACCGGCGTCCGAGCGAGGCCGGATAGGTAACGAGGCCGTTTTCACGCCGAGGCATGTATAGTGCTTTTCCCAAACATACAAAGAAATACAAAAAAAATGATGACAATGTTATCGAAATTAAAAAAAAAAGTTTCTTTGCTGGCCTAGGCCTGGAAAGTAACTCCATCCCAGTGAGTTACTGCGCCCTAAAAGTGATACTTCCGAGTCTATTTTAAGGAACGTAAAGACAATATTTCGTAAAGACTAATAAGCCTAATTCATGATTCTTTTCATATTTTCGGACAAAAATTACCAAATTTTGAGGGAAATGCTGAGGGATTTTGTTTACATATCGCAACTTCTATAAAAATAAAGTGTAAAGGATGATCTCGTAGACAAATTGTCAGCTATTGTAATTTTTAACAACTTTATGACCTATTTTATTAGTGAAAACTATCGTTAACAATGTTTTTTTTTCGTTTTTGTTTTAATAAATAGTAACTGTCACTCCTTTTGTCTATTTCAATTTTCTTTTGCTCGATGATCGCATTCCCCGTTTGCTAGTCGAAATAAAACCTAATTCGCCTTCGTTTACCCCCTTATTTTTAACGTCTCCTAACTTGGCAAGCCGCTAAGTATTGTTTATCCCTTTCGGCTGAAGTGACTGACGTTACAGGAGCAGAAATTATACTCAAGGGGGTTCGTTTTAATTACCTTTATTTAAGAAAAAAAAATTCTTTGGACGCACATGTGGACGGTCTCCGCATGTTCGCGGACGCACATGTGGACGGTCTCCACATGTTCGCGGACGCACATGTGGACGGTCTCCACATGTTCGCGGACGCACATGTGGACAGTCTCCACATGTTCGCGGACGCACATGTGGACGGTCTCCACATGTTCACGGACGCACATGTGGACGGTCTCCACATGTTCACCGACGCACATGTGGACGGTCTCCACATGTTCGCGGACGCAAATGTGGACGGCCTCGACATGTTCGCGGACGCACATGTGGACGGTCTCCACATGTTCACCGACGCACATGTGGACGGTCTCCGCATGTTCGCGGACGCAAATGTGGACGGCCTCGACATGTTCGCGGACGCACATGTGGACGGTCTCCACATGTTCGCGGACGCACATGTGGACAGTCTCCACATGTTCGCGGACGCACATGTGGACGGTCTCGACATGTTCGCGGACGCACATGTGGACGGTCTCCACATGTTCGCGGACGCACATGTGGACAGTCTCCACATGTTCGCGGACGCACATGTGGACGGTCTCCACATGTTAGCGGACGCACATGTGGACGGTCTCGACATGTTCGCGGACGCACATGTGGACGGTCTCCACATGTTCGCGGACGCACATGTGGACGGTCTCCACATGTTCGCGGACGCACATGTGGACGGTCTCCACATGTTCGCGGACGCACATGTGGACGGTCTCGACATGTTCGCGGACGCACATGTGGACGGTCTCCACATGTTCGCGGACGCACATGTGGACGGTCTCGACATGTTCGCGGACGCACATGTGGACGGTCTCCACATGTTCGCGGACGCACATGTGGACGGTCTCCACATGTTCGCGGACGCACATGTGGACGGTCTCCACATGTTAGCGGACGCACATGTGGACGGTCTCCACATGCTCGCGGACGCACATTTGGACGGTCTCCACGCGAGCAGAGTGCGCCACAGTCTTCTGCCGGTGTGGCTGACAGGTGGAATAGTAGTTTGCTAAGGCAGTGGTCTAACCTGCACTTACCTTGCCAAACGGTGCGTCATGGAATTGCTACTTTTTCTGTATTTACCACCTGATTGTTACCTGTGATGACGAAATAAAGACTATTCTATTCTATAGTTTTGTAAGGGATCATCCATTAATTACGTCACACCGATTTCTGGATTTTTTGACCCCTCCCTCCCCCCATGTCACACTTCGTCACAATTGACTACACCCTCCCCCCTTAGTGTGACGTCACATTTAGATTTTTAGTTTAGGAAGGTAAAAATTACAACATCAATAACAAATTTTTTATTAGGATTGCTTAAAATTATTTATAAAATGAACGAAGAGAAAATCAACAGTAATAAAAAAAATACTAATTACAAACTTATTCTTTCTCCGTCCAAAAATTTAGGATACACTCTTTCATGTTCATGTATCCATGTATGTGAGGATTGTGATGTCACAAACATGGGACTCCTCCCTCCCCCCTGTCACGATATGTCACATTTTGCTGACCCCCTCCCTCCCCCTTTAGGTGTGATGTAATTAATGGATGATCCCTAAGTACCTACCTACTAAATCATATGGACTCCAATTGTCTGAAATAAATGTTTTTTATTTTTTTATAATTTTATTTTATTTAGCACTCACGCGTCATCATCATCAACAATCATGTCCATATCCCTAGCCGCACGCTCGCGCCACCCCCGCGCCGCCGCCGCTCTCCGGCGCGCCAGGCACAGCGCGTCCAGCTCGCGAGCCGTGGTGAGGGTGGACTTGAGAGCTTCCAGGCTGGAGGGGGGGACGGGGAACGTTGGTAGCGAGGATTCTGGAAAAACTTGTTTGCTAAGTTTTAACTATTCGTTACTAGAAAAAAAGTGCAGGGGGAATCCCCTTAACGCCGGACGGCACCTAGTATCGGACAATCGTACGATATCAACATCAATAGCGTAAGCGATTCAAGGACGAGTCAAAAGGGCGCGGGGAGATTGTAACTTGACCGCGTCACAGGACTTAGTTCGCCAGTGACGCGAGAGTTTTTACTGGGAGCGGCCATTTGTAGTTTTTGGCGGGAAGACACGGCGTCACTAAAGATTTGCGTGACTGTTAGTCTGTTACATCTAAGTATTTATATTTTACTGTTATATTCTGTTTTCAAATCGTATTGAGTATAGTTTTGTGTACATTTTTAATTAACTTTTTATATAGACTAGATTGCGGGTGGCGCAGGACCGGTCATTGTGGCAATCTTTGGGGGAGGCCTATGTTCAGCAGTGGACGTCTTTCGGCTGATGTGATGATGATAATGATAGACTAGATGTTTGTGTGGACTACGTGTCTGGTAGACCGGACATAGACCAGTCCCTTAACTCCGGACAATAAACGTATATTTTATTCTCATCTTTCTTTATAAATGTAAATTTCTTTGTAAATCTTTCTTTATATATACATATATACTATCGTATTACGTTACAGGGGGTAAAATGACGAAAATAAATCTAAATGGAGGAAAGAAGAAGAAAGGCAATTGGGACGAAATCAGTTTACAAGCTGCGCTTACTAAAGTTTTGTCCAAAGAACTTTCGATAAGAGATGCATCCTCGCATGCACTAGATACAGTCCTCCAGCTGCCATGGATGGGCTCATGAAGCATATGCAGACATTTCAGAATGTTCAGATGCGTATATATGTGATCGATCGGTGTCAGATGTTTTAAAAGTGGCCGGTACTCAGGGTTCGCCTGCGACCATATATAACATGGACGTCTAACGCCAGATCAAAAATGCCCCCAGAAACAATTGTTCAATTGTACCAAGATGGGCAGGACATAGCGCTTTTCTTAACACCGCGCATATTTCGGCGCAACATCTTTGACAAATGTTTATAGAATATAGCCAATCAAAACTTTGATGGACCAATCACAACTATTTTTAAATGGCGGTTTACGTTTTTATAGGTTGGCATTGACATTAATTACCGTGAAGCATTGTAGAGGGAGTGACACTTGTCAACTAAAATTCAGGACCGTTTTTGAAAGGCAATTTAGTATGGCGTGCGGCTTCCATGTTTTATTTGTTCGTAGGGGTTCGCAGTGAAGTCCGTCTGATACTATGTGCCATATGAAAAGACTGCGTATTTTTATACAAAATTTCTATTAATGTTTTTTTTTAGATTTTTTAGCAGAAGTTGCATTTTTGTTGTTTAATTTCTATTTTAAATATTGTTGAATAGTACTATACATAATAAAAGTTTTAATTTTGTAAACGATTTTTTTATTTTTCCAAAAAGCTTAGGTTTCCGGCACTGGGGGACTTCCCCGTAAACAAACCTTATTTGAACATAATTTTGTATAAAGAGATGCCTCCATGTTTTTTACTAAAACTGTAGAGCATTTTCACAAATATTCGGGAACTAAGGCATACAGCCTCCGTAGCCTAGTTGGTAGTGACCCTGCCTACGAAGCTGGAGGTTCCGGGTTCGAATCCCGGCGAGGGCATTATTTGTGTATTTATTTATCACAAATCTTTTATCCTTGGTCATGGCTGTCTATGTATTTAAGAATCTGTATGTATCTATTTATTACATATATCGTCGCCTGGTACCCACATCACAAGCCTTAATTGAGCTTACCGTGGTACTAGGTCGATTTGTGTAAGATGTACCCAGATATATAGAATAATTTAAAAGGTGCCTTACACTTTGTTGAACCTACTGCAAAGAAATAAGTTTAGTATACGTACAATATGCTATACCAAGCTTTCGATAATAAATCTACAATATTAATGACGCAATTTCAAATGAAATAATACAAGTATATTAATAAATAAAGTTTATTTATTCTTTAAAGTCTTCTGTAGTTTGAGTAGAGACGCATTCTTGCTTTTTCTCTTCTCGCGTTTCAGTTCTCCCGACTCTAGCGCTTTCTTCATCACCTGTCAAACATATAACACATTAACATCATCAGCTATTAGTTCTTTACTGGACACAGACCTTTGCATATGGACCCATTCAAAGGTGATGCCACGTTGGCAAGCAATTTTTCATCACACTTGCTTCCTAAGCGCGCCTTTGCTTGGTCGGTAAGATGCATACTAACTCGAGTCATTAAAAGCTTGCATGCGTCGCGGGATTAATAGAAAAGTGAAATTCCCTAGAAAATTTCACTTTACTATAAAAAATATTTTGTCTTAAAGCTATTTTTTTTTGCTCGTAAGTGTGATGAAAAACATTGTAGGTATGCATTACGGTAGGTAAGCGGAATACTAACTCGAGTCATTAAAATCCCTCCGACTACGGCGTCAGCTTCTAACACTCTCATTAGTAATACCGTACTAACCTCCCTTGATGCACAATGAATAATTTTTTGTAACAGGTATTTTTCATATGATTTCCACTTAGAATAGCTCTTTCGATCCCAAGTATAGGTAAAAAACATAAGTAAGTCACCAGGGTGCTTAGCCAAGTTGCCAATCGCTAGCGCTTAAACGTCAATCGTAAGCGAAAGGCAGCTAACTGTCTTTGTCGCACTAATATGCAAGAGTGACAGAGAAGGAAAACTACCATACGCTACCAAGCGCTAGCGATTGGCAACTTGGCTAAGCATCCTGATGTATGTAGTATTGTTTTGGTATTAGTTTTGTTTGTGTTCGCATTTTAAACATGTATTGTCTATTTGGATAAATCACTAGATGTAACGTGTAATACTGTATGTACTTGCTAATGTTAACCGACTCAGTGGGTCCCAAGATACAGGCTCAGCCTAGTTTGGAGCCCACTGGATAACCCTTGAAAATTGTAAACATGTGCTTACGTTTGAATAAAGTATTTGTATTTGTTGTTTGTATCTAGTGATACATGTTTAAGATGCGAATCTATTTGAATAGATCACTAGATGTAAGTAGATGTAAGTTATATATTATATTATTAGTTACCTGTAGAGCGTTGTTGGAGGTGGCCACTGCTGGAGGGTTGAGCGTGGGGTACTTGAAGGAGTACCCCTTGGGGAAGACGGGCGTGGACAGCATTATGTTCAGCTGCTTCTGCTTCAGCTTGATGGCCTTCTCCAGCCCTGGGTCCACGTCTTTCACGGGGCTGCGGGTGAAATACGAGTGTTATTAAACTTACTAAGTGAGGAGTGTCTTTTCAAAAGGGCTTATTTCCAGTTGTAACTTTTTTTGGGAAATTGAGAAAAACATAAATCCACGGTTTTCATTTCGATATTCTTTCTGTGTTTCTGATATAGTACTTAAGTAAGTTGATATAAATGTTATGGCACTAAATATATTGCTTTATCAACTTAATTATTAAGTTAATATAACATAAACTTTCAGAATTAAGCCCTTTTGATGCGGAACTTTTGGAATTAAGCCGTTTTGTTGCGGCCTTGTGAGTTTATCCAATAATACACAAGCTGTTTTTCAAGGAAATTTTACAAACCCTTCATTTATACAAAAAGTACTTAATAATAAGTTATTATAATAAAATATACACTTCTAAAAGCTCATATCATTTTCTTAGTGTAAGGGAGAAATATGCCCTTTTGACACGGACTTTGATATTTTAACATTTTGGAGGACAAGAAGAGGCTTATTAGAACTTGAAATTCAAAACAGATACCTATGTATTTCTCTACTTTTAGCAAAACTACATTCGTAGTTTAAAAAAAGTTGAAAGTGAAAATAAGCCCTTTTGAAAAGACACTCCTCAAGTATGATACATCCTCTTGTTACATCCGTTGACGGACTCTTTGCTCTCTTTGTCCGCATTCACCAAGCATCTTGGTGAAGCAATCGCGCGACCGCTGGGATAGATCCCTTAGTACGGTAATAATAATATCGATAATTCGTGCCACAAGTATGTGCATCCGCGGCACACGGCATAATTTCAGAGCGTATGCGTAGTACGCCGTTGTCGCCGTTTGGAGATCTGTTGCTCGTTTGAGGTGATGTAGTGCATAGATAAAGTAGGACAGTTTTTTCGTTAGCTTTTGTATGTGTGGACCAACTTCTATAAAAATAAAGTGTAAAGGATGATCTCTCGAAGACAAATTGTCAGCTATTGTAATTTTTATCAACTTTATGACCTATTTTATTAGTGAAAACTATAGTATTCACTAATAAAATAGGCGTATAAAATAGGAGGATGTAGATAAAGTTATGTATGTGACTGTACATAATTAGGTATTAAACACTCGTGTGATCTTATTATGAAACTCCCCTGCGGCTCGTTTCGTAAAACCACACTTATGTTTAATGCCTCTTATCAGCCACATAGATAACTATAAATATCTTGGACATCTGATTACGGATGACTCACGCGACGACTCTGACATTGAAAGGGAGCGCAGGGCACTGGCGGTCAGAGCCAATATGATCGCTCGCAGGTTCAGTCGATGTACAGCACTGGTCATCAAAATTACACTATTTCGAGCATACTGTACATCGCTGTATACCTGTGGACTAAGCACACACAACGCTCGTTAAGTGCCCTGCGTGTCCAATATAATAACGTCTTCAGGGGGCTGCTGCGGCACTGCAGCGCGTCCGGTATGTTCGCGGACGCACATGTGGACGGTCTCTACATGTTCGCGGACGCACATGTGGACGGTCTCCACATGTTCGCGGACGCACATGTGGACGGTCTCCACATGTTCGCGGACGCACATGTGGACGGTCTCCACATGTTCGCGGACGCACATGTGGACGGTCTCCACATGTTCGCGGACGCACATGTGGACGGTCTCCACATGTTCGCGGACGCACATGTGGACGGTCTCCACATGTTCGCGGACGCACATGTGGACGGTCTCCACATGTTCGCGGACGCACATGTGGACGGTCTCTACATGTTCGCGGACGCACATGTGGACGGTCTCGACATGTTCGCGGACGCACATGTGGACGGTCTCCACATGTTCGCGGACGCACATGTGGACGGTCTCTACATGTTCGCGGACGCACATGTGGACGGTCTCTACATGTTCGCGGACGCACATGTGGACGGTCTCCACGCGAGCAGAGTGCGCCACAGTCTTCTGCCGGTGTGGCTGACAGGTGGAACAGTAGTTTGCTAAGGCAGTGGTCTAACCTGCACTTACCTTGCCAAACGGTGCGTCATGGAATTGCTACTTTTCCTGTATGTACCACCTGGCCCCAATTTCACCACCTTGACAAGTGCTACAATTGTAAATTAACTGTTTCTCCAATTGGGGACGACTATAGGCTACAGTTACCGCTTACCATCGGAAAGTCTGTGCGTTTGTTTGCCACCAACATAAAATGTAGTGCAGGAACTTTAATAAATCAGCAGTAAATAATTACTTTTTGCGAAGCAAAATTACAATTGTCACAAAAAACACGACAATTGTAGCGAAATTCCGACATATGCCGGACCTCATGTCAAGATTTAATGAAAATTTTACTAAACCTTGCGACAATTGTCACGGGTTTCGTAAAATAAAAAGCAGTTTATTGACGTTATAATAACGTTGTTAGTAATAATTTTATGTTGATGGCAAACAAGCACATGGGCCGTCCGATAGTAAGCGGTAGTTGTAGCCCACGGAGACCTGTGACGTCAGTAACAGTGATATTTTACAATTGTCAGACTTGTAATTATGGTGAAATAGGCCACTGATTGTTACCTGTGATGACGAAATAAAGACTATTCTATTCTATAGTTTTGTAAGGGATCATCCATTAATTACGTCACACCGATTTCTGGATTTTTTGACCCCTCCCTCCCCCCATGTCACACTTCGTCACAATTGACTACACCCTCCCCCCTTAGTGTGACGTCACATTTAGATTTTTAGTTTAGGAAGGTAAAAATTACAACATCAATAACAAATTTTTTATTAGGATTGCTTAAAATTATTTATAAAATGAACGAAGAGAAAATCAACAGTAATAAAAAAAATACTAATTACAAACTTATTCTTTCTCCGTCCAAAAATTTAGGATACACTCTTTCATGTTCATGTATCCATGTATGTGAGGATTGTGATGTCACAAACATGGGACTCCTCCCTCCCCCTTTAGGTGTGATGTAATTAATGGATGATCCCTAAGTACCTACCTACTAAATCATATGGACTCCAATTGTCTGAAATAAATGTTTTTTATTTTTTTATAATTTTATTTTATTTAGCACTCACGCGTCATCATCATCAACAATCATGTCCATATCCCTAGCCGCACGCTCGCGCCACCCCCGCGCCGCCGCCGCTCTCCGGCGCGCCAGGCACAGCGCGTCCAGCTCGCGAGCCGTGGTGAGGGTGGACTTGAGAGCTTCCAGGCTGGAGGGGGGGACGGGGAACGTTGGTAGCGAGGATTCTGGAAAAACTTGTTTGCTAAGTTTTAACTATTCGTTACTAGAAAAAAAAGTGTAGGGGGAATCCCCCTAACGCTGGACGGCACCTAGTATCGGACAATCGTACGATATCAACAACCAATAGCGTAAGCGATTCAAGGACGAGTCAAAAGGGCGCGGGGAGATGTAACTTGACCGCGTCACAGGACTTAGTTCGCCAGTGACGCGAGAGTTTTTACTGGGAGCGGCCATTTGTAGTTTTTGGCGGGAAGACACGGCGTCACTCAAGATTTACGTGACTGTTACATCTAAAGGTGCGTTTAAACCAAAAGAGCATTCGATGTTCTAGCGCCCGTTCTACGAAATAAACCGATCATGTTTTGTGTACCGATCGAATTTCGTAGAGTGGGAGGTTAGAACAGCGAATGCTCTTTTAGTTTGAACGCACCTTTAGTAGAGTATATTTTTGTGTACATTTTAAATAAACTTTTTATTTAGACTAGATATTTGTGCGGACTACGCGTCTGGTAGACCGGACATAGACCAGTCCCTTAACTCCGGACAATAAACGTATATTTTATTCTCATCTTTCTTTATAAATGATTATATATATACTATCGTATTATGTTCAGGGGCTAGAATAAACAAAATAAATCTAAATGGAGGAAAGAAGAAGAAAGGCAATTGGGACGAAATCAGTTTACAAGCTGCGCTTACTAAAGTTTTGTCCAAAGAACTTTCGATAAGAGATGCATCCTCGCATGCACTAGATACAGTCCTCCAGCTGCCATGGATGGGCTCATGAAGCATATGCAGACATTTCAGAATGTTCAGATGCGTATATATGTGATCGATCGGTGTCAGATGTTTTAAAAGTGGCCGGTACTCAGGGTTCGCCTGCGACCATATATAACATGGACGTCTAACGCCAGATCAAAAATGCCCCCAGAAACAATTGTTCAATTGTACCAAGATGGGCAGGACATAGCGCTTTTCTTAACACCGCGCATATTTCGGCGCAACATCTTTGACAAATGTTTATAGAATATAGCCAATCAAAACTTTGATGGACCAATCACAACTATTTTTAAATGGCGGTTTACGTTTTTATAGGTTGGCATTGACATTAATTACCGTGAAGCATTGTAGAGGGAGTGACACTTGTCAACTAAAATTCAGGACCGTTTTTGAAAGGCAATTTAGTATGGCGTGCGGCTTCCATGTTTTATTTGTTCGTAGGGGTTCGCAGTGAAGTCCGTCTGATACTATGTGCCATATGAAAAGACTGCGTATTTTTATACAAAATTTCTATTAATGTTTTTTTTAGATTTTTTAGCAGAAGTTGCATTTTTGTTGTTTAATTTCTATTTTAAATATTGTTGAATAGTACTATACATAATAAAAGTTTTAATTTTGTAAACGATTTTTTTATTTTTCCAAAAAGCTTAGGTTTCCGGCACTGGGGGACTTCCCCGTAAACAAACCTTATTTGAACATAATTTTGTATAAAGACATGCCTCCATGTTTTTTACTAAAACTGTAGAGCATTTTCAGAAATATTCGGGAACTAAGGCATACAGCCTCCGTAGCCTAGTTGGTAGTGACCCTGCCTACGAAGCTGGAGGTTCCGGGTTCGAATCCCGGCGAGGGCATTATTTGTGTATTTATTTATCACAAATCTTTGATCCTTGGTCATGGCTGTCTATGTATTTAAGAATCTGTATGTATCTATTTATTACATATATCGTCGCCTGGTACCCACATCACAAGCCTTAATTGAGCTTACCGTGGTACTAGGTCGATTTGTGTAAGATGTACCCAGATATATAGAATAATTTAAAAGGTGCCTTTACACTATGTTGAACCTACTGCAAAGAAATAAGTTTAGTATACGTACAATAATTATGCTATACCAAGCTTTCGATAATAAATCTACAATATTAATGATGCAATTTCAAATGAAATAATACAAGTATATTAATAAATAAAGTTTATTTATTCTTTAAAGTCTTCTGTAGTTTGAGTAGAGACGCATTCTTGCTTTTTCTCTTCTCGCGTTTCAGTTCTCCCGACTCTAGCGCTTTC
Source organism: Thaumatotibia leucotreta (assembly GCA_025490895.1). NCBI lineage: Eukaryota > Metazoa > Arthropoda > Insecta > Lepidoptera > Tortricidae > Thaumatotibia > Thaumatotibia leucotreta. The sequence goes on from JALPQI010014667.1 coordinate 25,991, forward strand.
TTCATCACCTGTCAAACATATAACACATTAACATCATCAGCTATCAGTTCTTTACTGGACACAGACCTTTGCATATGGACCCATTCAAAGGTGATGCCACGTTGGCAAGCAATTTTTCATCACACTTGCTTCCTAAGCGCGCCTTTGCTTGGTCGGTAAGATGCATACTAACTCGAGTCATTAAAAGCTTGCATGCGTCGCGGGAGTAATAGAAAAGTAATATTCCCTAGAAAATTTCACTTTCCTAAAATATTTTGTCTTAAAACTAATTTTTTTGTCGGCAAGTGTGATGAAAAACGTTGTATGCATCACGGTCGGTAAGCGGAATACTAACTCGAGTCATTAAAAGCCCTCCGACTACGGCGTCAGCTTCTAACACTCTCGTTAGTAATACCGTACTAACCTCCCTTGATGCACAATGAATAATTTTTTGTAACAGGTATATTTCATATGATTTCCACTTAGAATAGCTCTTTCGATCCCAAGTATAGGTAAAAAACATAAGTAAGTCACCAGGGTGCTTAGCCAAGTTGCCAATCGCTAGCGCTTAAACGTCAATCGTAAGCGAAAGGCAGCTAACTGTCTTTGTCGCACTAATCTGCAAGAGTGACAGAGAAGGAAAACTACGATACGCTACCAAGCGCTAGCGATTGGCAACTTGGCTAAGCATCCTGATGTATGTAGTATTGTTTTGGTATTAGTTTTGTTTGTGTTCGCATTTTAAACATGTATTGTCTATTTGGATAAATCACTAGATGTAACGTGTAATACTGTATGTACTTGCTAATGTTAACCGACTCAGTGTGGGTCCCAAGATACAGGCTCAGCCTAGTTTGGAGCCCACTGGATAACCCTTGAAAATTGTAAACATGTGCTTACGTTTGAATAAAGTATTTGTATTTGTTGTTTGTATCTAGTGATACATGTTTAAGATGCGAATCTATTTGAATAGATCACTAGATGTAAGTAGATGTAAGTTATATATTATGACTAGAGACCGGATTTTTGAGCGACATCTCAAACTAAATGTCATCAAAATGACGTAAGTCACTAATAATGTCGCAAATCCATCCGATCTTTGGTTATTAGTTACCTGTAGCGCGTTGTTGGAGGTGGCCACTACTGGAGGGTTGAGCGTGGGGTACTTGAAGGAGTACCCCTTGGGGAAGACGGGCGTGGACAGCATCATGTTTAGCTGCTTCTGCTTCAGCTTGATGGCCTTCTCCAGCCCTGGGTCCACGTCTTTCACGGGGCTGGGAGTGAAATACGAGTGTTATTAAACTTATTACGTATGATACAGGGTGAACGATAAGTGTTACCAATTTCAAAGGACTGCGATTATTTAGCTGCAACAATTTATTACTACAAGTAACAAAAAACATTTTGTGATTAATAGTAGGTACATATATACAGGGTTACTTTTTCACCGGTACAATAAATTTTCCCACGTATTTGGTATCGATAATAGATTACATTTATCAAATAAAATTGACATATTTTTTTTCATTTATTATTAATTTATCCTTCATGCAAATGTAAAATGATGGGATTACTAATGACAAGACGTCAACGGGGTGCGGGACGCAGAGGGCGGCGGAAAGGGGTGAGCGACCTGCCGGCCGGCGCACGAATTGGCAACATAGCAGCTACCTCAATCTCGGTGACTAGGTCACGGTCAGTCCCGCGCTTGACGTAGGTGTGTGCGCGCGCGCCGCCTCGTACTACCTTCAGTCGGAAATTGCTCGTACGAAATGGTTCGTAGTTATTTTCTCATTGGGGAAAATGTGCCCCGCCTGGAAAATGCCAGTGTTATAGCCATGGCCAGCCAGGTCAACAGATTTGACCCCGTGTGATTGTTTTTGTGGGGTGAAGTGAAACGGCGGGTAGGCCCAAAATTTTTGACTTACAAAACTTTATAACCTATTTTATTAGTGAAAACTATCGTTAACAATGTTTTTTTTTTCGTTTTTGTTTTAATAAATAGTAACTGTCACTCCTTTTGCCTATTTCAATTTTCTTTTGCTCGATGATCGCATTCCCCGTTTGCTAGTCGAAATAAAACCTAATTCGCCTTCGTTTACCCCCTTATTTTTAACGTCTCCTAACTTGGCAAGCCGCTAAGTATTGTTTATCCCTTTCGGCTGAAGTGACTGACGTTACAGGAGCAGAAATTATACTCAAGGGGGTTCGTTTTAATTACCTTTATTTAAGAAAAAAAAATTCTTTGGACGCACATGTGGACGGTCTCCGCATGTTCGCGGCCGCACATGTGGACGGTCTCCACATGTTAGCGGACGCACATGTGGACGGTCTCCACATGTTCGCGGACGCACATGTGGACGGTCTCCACATGTTCACGGACGCACATGTGGACGGTCTCCACATGTTCGCGGACGCACATGTGGACGGTCTCCACATGTTCGCGGACGCACATGTGGACGGTCTCCACATGTTCGCGGACGCACATGTGGACGGTCTCCACATGTTCGCGGACGCACATGTGGACGGTCTCCACATGTTCGCGGACGCACATGTGGACGGTCTCGACATGCTCGCGGACGCACATTTGGACGGTCTCCACGTGAGCAGAGTGCGCCACAGTCTTCTGCCGGTGTGGCTGACAGGTGGAACAGTAGTTTGCTAAGGCAGTGGTCTAACCTGCACTTACCTTGCCAAACGGTGCGTCATGGAATTGCTACTTTTCCTGTATGTACCACCTGGCCCCAATTTCACCACCTTGACAAGTGCTACAATTGTAAATTAACTGTTTCTCCAATTGGGGACGACTATAGGCTACAGTTACCGCTTACCATCGGAAAGTCTGTGCGTTTGTTTGCCACCAACATAAAATGTAGTGCAGGAACTTTAATAAATCAGCAGTAAATAATTACTTTTTGCGAAGCAAAATTACAATTGTCACAAAAAACACGACAATTGTAGCGAAATTCCGACATATGCCGGACCTCATGTCAAGATTTAATGAAAATTTTACTAAACCTTGCGACAATTGTCACGGGTTTCGTAAAATAAAAAGCAGTTTATTGACGTTATAATAACGTTGTTAGTAATAATTTTATGTTGGTGGCAAACAAGCACATGGGCCGTCCGATAGTAAGCGGTAGTTGTAGCCCACGGAGACCTGTGACGTCAGTAACAGTGATATTTTACAATTGTCAGACTTGTAATTATGGTGAAATAGGCCACTGATTGTTACCTGTGATGACGAAATAAAGACTATTCTATTCTATAGTTTTGTAAGGGATCATCCATTAATTACGTCACACCGATTTCTGGATTTTTTGACCCCTCCCTCCCCCATGTCACACTTCGTCACAATTGACTACACCCTCCCCCCTTAGTGTGACGTCACATTTAGATTTTTAGTTTAGGAAGGTAAAAATTACAACATCAATAACAAATTTTTTATTAGGATTGCTTAAAATTATTTATAAAATGAACGAAGAGAAAATCAACAGTAATAAAAAAAATACTAATTACAAACTTATTCTTTCTCCGTCCAAAAATTTAGGATACACTCTTTCATGTTCATGTATCCATGTATGTGAGGATTGTGATGTCACAAACATGGGACTCCTCCCTCCCCCTTTAGGTGTGATGTAATTAATGGATGATCCCTAAGTACCTACCTACTAAATCATATGGACTCCAATTGTCTGAAATAAATGTTTTTTATTTTTTTATAATTTTATTTTATTTAGCACTCACGCGTCATCATCATCAACAATCATGTCCATATCCCTAGCCGCACGCTCGCGCCACCCCCGCGCCGCCGCCGCTCTCCGGCGCGCCAGGCACAGCGCGTCCAGCTCGCGAGCCGTGGTGAGGGTGGACTTGAGAGCTTCCAGGCTGGAGGGGGGGACGGGGAACGTTGGTAGCGAGGATTCTGGAAAAACTTGTTTGCTAAGTTTCGTCTTTAACCCGCGCCGCTGTCAAAAAATTTCAAAAAGGTATTTGGCTCGGATTTTGGAAAAAAATTGGTAAGTTATTGTCTGGATCTTGTAAGGACTTGTGCACAAATCGCGTAAAATTACGTATAACATTCGTTACTAGAAAAAACTACCCCCCAAAATGATAACACAAAAAAAGGCCGCGGCCCCTCGGTTCCGGCGACCCCTGGTGCCCTGGTTATGGTAGCGGCCAGGGTGCTAGCGGGGTCAGGGGTGCTAAGAATCTCCGGCAAAGATCCGGCTACCACCACCGACGACCTCTGGCCCTGGCAACGTACAACACACGTACACTGCGGACCGACGAAAAGTTAGTGGAACTGGAGGAAGGATTGAGCAAGTTGCGTTGGGACATTGTGGGATTGTCAGAAGTCCGAAGAGAGGGCGAGGACACGATAATCCTAAAGTCCGGCAACTTGCTCTATTTCCGGGAGGGCGACCAACAGTCCCAGGGAGGTGTCGGGTTCATCGTCCACAAGTCCCTCGTAAACAACGTGGTGAAGATCGAGAGTGTGTCGGCTAGGGTGGCGTAACTTATACTCAGAGTATCTGGGAGATACTCGCTGAAGGTCATACAGGTGTACGCGCCGACTTCGACACACTCCGACGACGAGGTTGAGGCTATGTATGATGATATCTCAAAAGCCATGCATAGCTCCAGAACCTGCTTCACCGTTGTTATGGGGGACTTCAACGCGAAACTGGGCAAGAGAGATGGTGACGAGCTGAGGGTGGGGCAATTTGGGGTTGGACGTCGGAACCACCGGGGCCATCTGCTGGCTGGTTTCTTGGAGAAGGAGGGACTCTACATGATGAACTCCTTCTTTAAGAAACGCGAGCACTGAAAATGGACTTGGATGAGTCCCGACGGTGCAACTAAAAACGAGATCGACTTCATCATGTCGACGAAGAGACATATATTCAACGATGTTTCTGTGATCAGTACGGTTAAAACCGGTAGCGATCACCGCCTGGTAAGAGGCACGTTGAATATATGTTCTAAGCTAGAACGCTCGCGACTGATGAAGTCTACGCTCCGTCCTGCACTCCATCTCCAAAACCCCGAGAGCTATCAGCTGGAACTCCAAAACCGTTTCGATTGCCTAGGCGATGATGTGGACGTATTCAACGACGGGTTTGTGGAAGCTGTCCATAGCGCTGGGTCTAAGTTTTTTAAGGCCCAGCGGACAAATACGACCAGAAAGCTCTCAGACTCCACTCAGAAACTAATGGAAAAAAGGAGTGAACTGGTTCTACAATCCTCAGTTGATGCGGCTTTATACCGGCAGCTCAACACACAGATCTCTAAGTCCCTCAAACGCGATATGCGCCAATTCCGTAACAAGTGTATAGAAGAAGCCATCGAGCGGAACAAGGGCTCTAAGGACTCTAAAAGACTGAGGATGGTAGAATCGTCACATCCACATCTGAGCTGCTGAGTGAGATCGAGGGTTTTTATGGACAGCTGTACACGTCAACTAGCAGACCCGAAGTTGATCTAGCGGAAGACCTCAGAGCTAGACTGACCCGACACTATACAGAAGATATCCCGGACATCAGCCTGTGCGAGATTAGAATGGCTCTTGAACAGCTCAAAAATAACAAGGCGCCTGGGGAGGACGGAATTACAGCTGAGCTTCTGAAGGCGGGTGGTAAACCGATCCTTACGGCCCTTCAGAAGTTGTTCAATTCCGTCTTACTGGAAGGGAGAACGCCAAAGGCATGGAACAGAGGTGTGGTGGTACTGTTCTTCAAAAAAGGTGACAACGCTTTATTGAAGAACTACCGACCCATCTCACTTCTGAGCCATGTCTATAAGCTGTTTTCAAGAGTCATTACGAATCGTCTTGCACGCAGGCTTGATGACTTCCAGCCTCCCGAACAAGCCGGTTTCCGAAGAGGCTTTAGTACCGTAGACCACATCCATACGCTTCGCCAGGTTATACAGAAGACCGAAGAATATAACCTGCCCCTCTGTTTAGCGTTTGTGGACTACGAGAAAGCCTTCGATTCGATCGAAACATGGGCAGTACTACAGTCTCTCCAACGGTGCCAAGTCGACTACCGCTATATCGAGGTGTTGAAGTGTTTATACGAGAGCGCCACAATGTCAGTCCGACTCCAAGACCAGAGCTCGAAGCCTATTCTGCTGCAGCGGGGAGTTAGGCAAGGTGATGTCATCTCCCCTAAGTTGTTTACCGCTGCACTGGAGGATGTCTTTAAGACTCTGGACTGGAGAAGGCTGGGTATCAACATAAACGGCGAGTACCTCACTCACCTTCGATTCGCTGACGATATAGTAGTCTTGGCTGAGACCTTGGAGGACTTAAGTACTATGCTCGTTGACCTCAGTAAAGCCTCCGAGCGAGTTGGTCTTAGGATGAACATGGATAAGACGAAAATCATGTCGAATTCCCATGTAGCACCAACTCCCGTAATAATCGGAGACTTTACACTCGAAGTTGTAGACGAATATATACACCTAGGACAAACTATCCAGTTAGGTAGGTCCAACTTCGAGAAAGAGGTCAATCGTCGAATCCGACTCGGTTGGGCAGCGTTCGGGAAGCTACGACACAAATTTTCGTCCAATATTCCGCAGTGTTTGAAGACGAAAGTCTTTAATCAGTGTGTGTTGCCAGTGATGACATACGGTACTGAAACGTGGCCACTTACAATGGGCCTCATAAGAATTAAGGCTCAAAATCACCCAAAGGGCAATGGAGAGGGCTATGCTAGGAGTCTCTTTGCGTGATCGGATCAAAAATGAGACCATCCGCAGCAGAACCAAAGTAACCGAAATAGCTCTCCGAATCGCTAAACTGAAGTGGCAGTGTGCGGGGCACATTGCGCGTAGAACCGATGGCCGTTGGGGCGGGAAGGTTCTTGAGTGGCGGCCACGTACCGGAAGGCGTAGCGTGGGTAGGCCCCCCACAAGGTGGACCGATGACCTGGTGAAGGTCGCAGGAGTCCGCTGGATGCGGGTGGCGCAGGACCGGTCATTGTGGCAATCTTTGGGTGAGGCCTATGTTCAGCAGTCAGGCGCGGATCCAGGGGGGGGGCAATGGGGGCACTTGCCCCCCGCCTCACGCTGGACTTATGTATGGCTAGGTGGTGTTTGAAGTGTAAAATACTATCATATCATAGGGCAGTGCCCCCCCCCCCCCTCAACGAAGTCCTGGATCCGCGCCTGTCAGCAGTGGACGTCTTTCGGCTGATATGATGATGATGATGATGATGAGGGTTTGAGGGTGACAATATTCAAAATTTCACAAAATTGCAAATTTTCTTAGTAACTTCATTGTACGAGTAAGTATTAGGTACTTTTGCTAGCAGTCCCAATAGATTTCCCCTCAATACAAGTTTGAATGTCACATATTGGGACATTGAAAGTATTAACACTCAGTCCTAATAAATGGCAGCCTGTCTTAAAATTATGCAAATAATTTAGATATAAGCTAATTATTTCTAAGTTGGGATATGAAGCATTAAAGGCACATACATTTAACATCGTTCAAATGCCCTAATAGTTGATATGTGTATAATTAAAATAGTTTAGAGTCTAATTGTTTGTTTCGTCCTCCTCTGTACTAGTATTAATATATTTTATGTATGTATGCATATAGTAATTATATGGAGTGTATTATGTAATGTATTTATATATGGAAATATATATATGTTAATTCGTGCATAAGTGCTTCTTTTTAGTAAGTATTGTATTATTTTAGTTGCACACCGCCCACAATCTCTCTGCTTTGCCTAAAGGTTGACTGGTAGATAATGCCTTATGGCATTATGTCCGCCTTTTGTACGTCAAGTTTTTTCTTTTGTGCAATAAAGGTTAAATAAATAAATAATAGTACCGTGAACGAAATTAGAAAATAAACTGACCTATACGTATACTTCGTTTTATTTAAGCTTAGAATTATCTGTCAAACGGGTGAACAAAGAAGCAGTGGTCGTAAACCTTCCTTCTTCGATTTCGGCCGATAACACTGAATAGGCTACTTGACCCATTTTTAAAGTTTGTCTTATATTATTAATCAATATCTGATTAACGGAAAAAAAATATAAATATATTTTTTCACGACCTAGAAAACCGCAAAATTATAACTGAAAATTTAAACATTCGTTACCGCGCGAAAACGATACTAGCCATGTTAATGCTTAGATTATCTTTGGTGTGACGTCACTCAAACCGAAAACAGACATTTGACATATATGTCACTTATGTTATGTGAATGTCACAGCAAAGCTACATGCCTACATGTCCATGGCGAATTCCACTCGTATAAGATTCGACATGAAGTTAGTTTAAGATCCTATGACGTCACATCATGGCCGACACCGTTTTCAGAGTACGAAATTTAAAAAAAAAAACAAATTTTTCAATAAAAAAATATGTAGGTACCCATCAAACACTTTTAATACCGTAACCGAAATCGAAAAATATTGATCTTTTCAATAAATACTACAGAAAATAATAATTTTTTGCACTAAATTTGATATGAGTCAAGTAGCCTATTTCTCGGAACATATGTACATACATATCATTTGATATTTACCGATAGCTGAACGCATAGTTTTCACATTTATTATTAATTTGTTGGCAAAACTGTATTTAAAAAAAATTATAAGTGTTTTATAAGCAAGATGGGGCAATTTAGATAAAAGCTAAATATTGAAGGTTTTCGTTTAGTGTTTGGCGGTTTTTAACTAAGTATTTTTTTATAAATTTGTAACTCATATCGTACCGATTTTACATTTACTGAATTTAATGAAGTTTACAGTCTAAAATTTAACAATATTTGCATATTTAATCTAGCTTACATTATGCACTCCCAGTACTTTTAAAAGTCATGCATTTAAGGATTAAAACTATCGGTATAAAAGCGGACACGGTGTCATAAAGACTGCCATATGCTTACCCATCGGCAACGTCGTTTAGTATTTGTCGCTATTATGGGCGGCTTTAATCTGGGACGGTCTAACGTAGTTTGAATTTGGTAACAAATTAGAAAATAAAACTCTGATGACATACTCTACATAGTTTTATTCACTGTCAGTGGAAGAGTCTGAGGACTTGGAACCACCAACGTTTATAATAAAATTTTCCACAGTGTTATCTATTATATTATCTAATTTCAATAAAAAAAAATTTCTTTTATAATGTTGTATACCGTAGCCAACGATATGCCAGGAGTCTCAGCAGTCTTTTTCACACGGTCCGATTTAGTGGGATATTCCTTTCTATGGCACATTACTAACACTAATTTGTAAATATTCACCACCAATACCACCATCCGCTTTTCACTGGCAGTCAGAGGATTTTGCTTTTGCCGTTTATTCTTTAGAGATGAAAAACGTTAGCTGGAACCAGCTGCGACTTCATCAATTTTAAATGTGCACCAACAAATAGAACTAGACTAATAATTAATAACGAAATTGAACAAAAACGATAACATCAATCTTTAAGTAAGCTAACAGCAATAGAAAACACAACCGACTCAACCGACAAATCGAATAACAGATGGTGACAGTGACGTTTTAAAATTGTGTGAGAACTCTGCCTCTTTAGGTTTTTTAATGTACAACCTTTCCATGAAAAATTGCAAACGCAATTTATTAAAATTCTTATCTTTTCATTTTAGAATATAAATTAACTAATATTATGTTTCTTATCTGTTCACAACACTGAGTAATGTATGTATTAATATAGCATGATAATGAATACGTGATATTTAATAACTCGTATTCACTGTTCGATCCGCAGAATGTGCCTGTGAAAAAACCTTATATCTCGTTCTGCAAAGGTCTTTCTAATGCTAAAAAAACGAAGTATAGCTAAACGACAATAGCAAACGGGTTACAATGACAAGACATTTATTGGTAATCACACACCGTCAATAACATAATGAGCGGACGGTTGTAATGTACTTACTTTTATTGAGCGTGACACACAGCTTGGCGTAGCGGAAAGCTTCATCTGGCTCCATCATCAGTATGGTAAGTCCTTCCTTGTTCGCGCGAGCAGTTCGCCCGCTACGATGCACGTAGTTCTACAGACAGACAGATATTAATCTGATAGCTTCCATAGTCTGGTGTTTCAGGTCAGTTTAACTATGGGCTTGTCCATTAATCACGTCATACTGTATAGGTTTCAAGAAAAAATCACCAATTATCATCATAGGGGAGGGGGGGGGGGGGGTTCATCGGACAAATCACGTGTAATTTTTTTTATTATAGCTAGTAAAAAAAAAAATCTATACTTTTTTTAAAACACTTTTTAAACATAACCAGATGTCAAATTCTGAACTGAGTTTTTAAATTTCACGGATATTTACCTCGTAGTTGGCAAAAGTTTTTTCCCATCACGTGTGCTTAATAAAAAATGTAAATTGAAGTGTTATTAAAAGGACTACTTAAGTTGGCAATAAATTACACGTCATATTGGCTAGGAGGGGGGGGGGTCCTGAAAATATCACTAAGTATCACCATGGGGGATGGGGGGGTCTAAAATAGGCTAAAATCGTATGACGTCGTATGGACAAGCCCCATGGGATCTTTTTTGTCTGTGATAGGTAAAATTTGTAATGAAAAGTTAACATTGTAGTACCGGTTTTTGTAAAGGAGTTTAAATTTGGAACAGATGTCAAAACTAAAGTGGGTCACTATTCTAGTATCCACAGATATTAAGTATAGTAATCGATATTAAATGTCAAACCAGTACCTACGTTTTTTAATGTAACCGCTCGACATTCATTCTCGAGTAGCAAATGTAAAAAAAAACTTTAAAGTGCATATTTTGCGATAGTTTGATTAATAAATTGGTCGACTAATCCATATTTTCATGACAGAAGTAATAAAAACATACAAAAACACTAAGTTACAATTTATTTGTACAAATTTTAAACTTTCTCTGGTAGTCCCAACAGTTTCCGGACAGACGAACCATACTGTTTCAATGTGACGTCATTTTCACCTTCATTCATTAAGTTTGATAATGCTTCAATGTACCCAGAACCATTTGGTATCTTAGAAACATCAAACTTGTTATAATCATCTTCTGACAAGTTAACCTCTTCATTATTTAATCTTAAATACCAATTAATCAAGTTCTTTAGATTTATTCAAATTAAAATCATAAAACTCCATATAAGATTCCAATTTGGTCTTTTCCCAATCTTCGTATGACCATTTTTGGTTCCATTCCAAACATAAAAAAGGCAATTTAAGGCATTCAAAACATAAAAAAAAATAGTGTATGAGTTCATTTACCTCTGCGGTCTTCGGCACTTGGTAATGTATAACGTGGTCCACATTCGGTATGTCCAACCCCCTGGCTGCTACGTCGGTTGCTACCAGTATCCCGTGAGGGTCGTCTCTGAACCTGGGATAACATAGGGTTTACAATGCATGTGTTAAGAAAGTGCAATTGTTAAGGGCACAGAGTTAGATTTGGATAGAAGAAACAAGTTCATTCATTAGTATGGCGGCCGAGCGTGTCAGATTTTGTACTGAAGTTGTTACTTGCCTATGATTTTAAATATGTCTCAGGCCCTTGAATATTCATATTTTTTTGTGTTCTTGCAATTAATATTACTTAAGGAGGCATTATTAATGTTTTTGTTCACTTCGACTTACAAAATTTGACGCCCGAAAGCTGCAAGCTGCGATTAAAGACGGACAACTCAGTGGATTTCACTGAGTTTATTTGACACGCTAAGTAGATACGGTTGCTTGATCTATGGTATATATGATATCTGTGGTTAAGGGTAAACTTTGGCACAGAAGGTAACACTTTTCTAGAATTGATGATGACGCTGCTCATTTATCTTTAACAACCGAATAGTCAGTGACACTTCGATCCCTCGGAAGAGTTGGAGTGGCGACAAATGTATTCTTACTCCCCGTCACCACACAAAATAAAGTCAAAGTTAAATATTTATTGCATATCTCATTGACATAAGATGGATTGTTAGGTAAAATAAGAACATGTGAGGGCTTTACAAGGGCACAGCAATCAGGAAATTAAATATCTTAATATTACATATGTATACCAAATTCTACATAATATATGGTAGACCATATATTATGTAGAATTTATTATATATATTATATACCTCTCGCCAAAAAAATAACCTATGTGGTAAATATTGCCTTTCATTCCTGGTCACGGCACCAATTGTAGTTCTTTACACACTGTAAATTTACAGCTCCAGCTTTCCAAGTAATTGTAACTTATAATAGTATACTTTCAAGAAATTAATGAGGAATGTTTTATCAAAAGGGCTTATTTCCACTTTGTCAATGGAGATTATTACTCTTATTAAAACATAGAAAAATGACTCGCACATTCATAATAGTATTTTACACAATCGTGGTAAGGTACGAGATTGAAAAGCTTGATTATAGTACTATTGCGTACAATATTTTTTTAGTCAATAGCGATAAGCAAACAAATCTTCTAAATAATAAAATAAACACGCAAAAATGAAGTGCATATCTGGAGGCTGATCGTTGATGTCATTTTTTGCCGGCACACCATTGGTCAAATTCATTAAAGTTGCCTATAGCGTTGTGTAATGAATTGCGAACTCGCCGTAAATGTATATGATTATAATTTTGTGTACGTAATCTTAATGAAAATATTACAGTCGACGAGTAGAAAAAGAAAATTATGACAACCACGGGAAGAGTTGAGGTGGTGAATCGATCGGAAGATCGGAACCGGTTTTTTAGAAAAACCTCGTAATAGCTCAATATTTAAAAATGTATAACACTCATTATGTAGTACTCAACATATGACATTTTTTTTAATTACACCATTAACAAAGAATTTATATGTCGAAGAATGAAATGAGAACAGTTCTTTTGTATGGAGAAAAAACCGGTATCCGATCCCTGGTGGTGACAGATGTATCCTTACTGCCACCTCGCGGCCTATTAGAACATGATGTTACCTCTCGAGGTTCTTGAGCCGCTGCTTCTGTTGTAGGTTGGCGTGCAATTGTAGCGGCTTGCACTTTAATAGGGACAGGATCTGTGACAACCTGCAGAAATCATTGCAATTAAATATTCTCGTACCACCATACTATTATCTTTAAATCATTTATTTATTATTTAATATTTATTTCATACAAATTTCAACATGCACCTTACAGCTAACGCCAACGCGGCACAAATTGGAAACATGAACAACTTAAATATAAACAATTATGTATGACACAAATTACATAACATAATCTAAGATATTGAACTTTCAGGCATCTCGCTCTCTAGCACTCTAATACACTCCATAATCAGTCACCCCATCGTATCATATTTTGTACTTTGCTGTGTAAGTAATAAAACAACAACAATTAAACAAAGGAAATGCTACTTTATTATGTTGACGAAAGGTTTAAAATTTGCTTTAAATCATATTTTGTACTTTGCTGTGTAAGTAATAAAACAACAACAATGAAACAAAGCAAATGCTACTTTATTATGTTTACGAAAGGTTAAATTTCATTGATTACATTCTAATGCACATTGGACCTGACGAGGATATAGTATTGTAAAGGTATTAAACCTTTACAGTCTATTTCGCATGACGAAGGGGGCTGGCATGATATTAAATTCAACTTTAGAATGCTTGCTCTTTGTCTTATAGAAGAATCGAGATGGGGTGAGCAGTCGAAGGTGGACAGTGGTATTGTTATAATATAGAAAAGAAAAGATTAATATAAAAATATTATCGAGGAAGCTCAATTGTTTGATTGTTCTCTGAAGCCCTACAATTGGTGGAGGTGCGGGGTACATTATTACAAATATTACAAGTGAGAGACTCCTGCCGTAAAAGCCCAATTTCAACACTTGTATCATAAACAGTAATCGGTTTTTTGGATTCCCCCTAGCGGGATTTCGCGTATAAAAAAATTACGGTTGTGACTATGAAGTTTTATTTAACACACAAGAGCATACTTTATGAAACAGAAACATGGCAATATAATTAAAGTTTATTTTTCAATTATAAATGTTAGATGTCATATACCAAAGAAAAACGACCAAGATCACCTATGTCCGAGGTGGGGATCGAACCCACGTACTCAGCTTTCGCGGCTGATGCCTGTGACCTGTGTGCCTGTGTGATGTGAAGACCGAGTGGCCGAGGGGTACAGGCATCAGCCGCGAAAGCTGAGGGAATATTTAGTTAATAAATAATTTGATTTGTGTTTTCACAATATGTTTATTTTTCAAGTTAATAGGAGACCCGCCGGGTGAATCCAAAAAACCGATCACTGATCATAAAAGACTATAGTTACCGCTGCACGCAGCCGATAGTATTGCAGAATACGATGCTGCGTCCAGGGTGTGTCTTCAATAAGTAGTACAGGTACGCGTCTTTATGCTCGAACGCGCACGCTATTTTACACTCTGTCAGGGTCTCTGCTGTGCCTAGAGACAAATAATTAAAATCATAAAATAAATAAATTAATATCGTGGGACATCTTACACAAATCGACCCACCCACGGTAAGCTCAGTTAAGGCTTGTGAAGAAGGTACAAGGGGACGATATATATGTATAATAGATAGATACTTAAATATATAGACAGCCATGACCAAGGAACAAATATTTGTGATAAATAAATACACAAATAATGCCCTCGCCGGGATTCGAACCCGGAATCTCCAGCTTCGTAGGCAGGGTCACTACCAATTAGGCTACGGAGGCTGACATCATCAACCATATAAAACAAATTAAAATTTTAAGAATGTGCGCGTCGTTACAATTGGTGCCGTGACCAGGATCGACAAGGTAATATTTAGTTTTGCGCCGCTTGGAAAACAAAATTCGCAATATAACTACGCAGCATGCTAAGATTGGCTTCACTTGGGGCTCCAACGATTAAAGAAAACACAATTCTCACAAACAAATGTATGTTTTGGTGAAAACACCGGTAACTAAACGTGCGTGTGCACTCAAGGGCGACAACCGAACAACTAGCACCATATTCGCACTCGTGGAACTAGATACTAAACGATTCAAATCGCTGTCATTCCATAGACAAGATAGCACTTGTACTCAGCCGATATCAAATTTCTATATACAATAGTTTCCCAGCGTCTGCAGTAACAGTAATGTACTATTGTTGTACTCACCTAGATTGTCGGTGGTAATATCGACGACTTTAGGTTCGGTCATCCCCACTAACG
>JALPQI010014668.1:0-28846 GCA_025490895.1 Thaumatotibia leucotreta
AAAAAAGAAGCTGGGGCTGCCAAAAATTAACCAACTTGTGAAATAAATTGTTATGGTTTTTATAGTAAAAAATGTTAATAATTATAAAGAGATTTTTTTATTATTTAAAGAATGAACTTATCTTTCCACTTATATATTAGTTAAGGTAGTTGAGATCAAATCAATCTTTAACTTCTACACATAATAATTTAAAGTAGGTCAAAATAATACTTTTTTGTTCAACATCTGTAATTGTTGAATTCGCCATATAATTAATCAATCAAAGTGACATAAAATTTGATATCTACTCAACATCTGAGTAGAATCGCCGTTCACCAACATTTTGCACTTGCGTTTATATTTAACATTTAAACGGTAATGATTTAAACCATAAATGTTTATAGAAATGTCAAAAACATGTCAAAATTCAAAATTAGCTTACATTACGTACATCTAAACATAATAATATATTATAAAAAAATATAAATTAGTAAATAAAAAAATAGACAGTGACTACTACTAGGTAAGCGGCGGCGGCGATGCGGGTGGTTAGTTAATTTTTCGCGTCGGGCCTCGTAATTTTGCAAAGCATATTTTGAAAACGAAGCATACTTTTATTGTCAACTTTTTTGCTGTAATTTTTAACACAAAAGTGAGGAAAAAGGAGCGAAAAAAATCACGTGATGACATGTTTTCACATTCATGTTAGAGCTGAAAGCCACATTCAACAAGAAATAATTTAATTTCATAACAAATAATGCCATCCACCAATAAATGTTTCCCAACATATTTGACAACCCTAGGGGCAGGCGAAGTTCGGAAGTAAGATGGACGCCAAATCCCCTTACTTAAGTTTCATCAAATTGTGACTTCTAAACGTAAGCTAGCCATTAAATAATAGTTTCATATGAAAGAGGAATAGTTATAGTGTATAATCATGTAAAAAGTTTAACATTACCTGGTGTCTATCTCTGCTTAAAACCGAAGTTAAACCACTGACAAAAAAACCGCGTGGTCGGTGTCGCGTCTAAACCTCACTGGCCGTCAGCTATGTGAAGTTAGTCGCAGATTGTTCGAAGAATGTTGCCACCCATGAAAAATACTTTGCTTTTAGTAGTTTTATGTAAGGTTTGCACAAGAAACATCTTAGTAATATTAACTTATGTCAAACTAGGCGAACATAGGTAGCGCAGGCGAAGATACGAAACTCGACGGTATTTCAATATTTATTTTTTCGTGTAAGTACCTAAAACCTTGTAGTAGTTATAACCTTGTAATAATTTTAAAAAGAATTGAGATTCGTAATCAGTTAAAACAACACGAATAACACGATGAAAAATTAAAGTTATCCCTTCTACGAGCCGGTCACCGTCATCCCTTTTTACCTGCCCCTGTGATAATCAAGTCAGTTCACTTACAAGCGTGTAAGAAATAAGTGCAAGTATGGACACATTAAATTTTATTACAAGAGGGCGAGAGACAGTTTCATTATACGGAGGTTATGAATTATGTAAAACGTAAACATCCATCTGGTTTATTTGTGTGGGTTTACTTCAAAATATGGTTTAAAAGAAAATATGTACTAACGGCTGTATAAGTGCGTTACCACTTTATGAATGAATTCATTCATAATGTGGGAACGCAGTTTTGCAGCCGAGTTCTATACAACTGATTGTTATTATTTTCTTCCTCTATATTACTTACCCTGAAAACACCTTTTTTCTTGCGCTGTCGGTTTAAGTGTTTAAATTACTTTATTTTTTAGACAGTACCTACTTTTTTGACAAATCAAGAAACAAAACATACCTTAAAAGAGTGTCAAAATACTAGTAACTTTCATTTTTGGTTTTCATTTGATACTACAAATTAATACGCCAAATTCAATGTTAAAAGAATAAGAATATTTAAAACAGCTATGCGCACATAAATATACCTATTGTGTAAATACAATGTCTAAAGAACCGACTAGGTATTTCGAAATTAAACAAAACAACTGAGTGTTATTTAGTTCTGAGAAAGAAACGAAGTTGATGACTCGCCGCTTTGTTTACCATTGCCATCTTTATTGCTCTTAGCTTCTGACATTTGTAGAAATTAAGCGGTGGGCGGTTTTGGCCCTGCTGGGCTATCATCACCCATCTTGCTTCTAGCCAACTTGATTCTTTCTTCCGACTCCACTTCTAGTCTGAGGAACTGCATCAAGTAAGGCAAGTCCTTGGTTTCAGCTTGATTTCGGTGCCAAGCGCGAAGGATGCTTTCTGGCAGTGCCGACTCTATCATGGGGAATAACATTGACGCATACTTGTCCTTTGTAACGCCAAGTGTTTCCAACGCTTGTAAATGAGCTTGTAGTTTATCGTATAAGCTAGATCTATAATTCTTTAGGCTCTCCTTTTTGCTGCATTAACGCTAACAAACCTCTCATCCTCATACGTTTCAATGAGTATGTCGTCTCTGGCAAATCTAGCTTTCAGAGCCTCGACGGCCTTATTGTAATTTTCTGCACAAGGTGGATAACTATCGACGAGCTGTCTCGCGCTGCTATTTGGAGTCATCGATTGGAGTAAATATTGGTACTTATCTGAACCGTCCATATCTACGTCTTCATGAATTTTCTTGAATTGACCCCAAAATGACAGCCACGATTTTACGTTGCCATCAAACTTTGCTAGTTCCAGCTTGGGCAGTTTCGGGCGTCGTTTTGTTGGCTCGAGAACTGTGGAATTTGCGGAATGCATAGATGACGCGCTACTAATTCGCGGCAGAGGTTTGGGAAACAGAGATTTTACCTCATGCCAGCGCGTTCGGTATTCCATAGCTTTGTCTTGGTCTGTTTTGAACTTCATTTCGTCGAAGTCTTCAGCTTCCACCCAAAGATCTCTCAATGCGGCTTCAGCTTCGAACAGATTTGATGCTGCTTCTGAGAACTGGTCAAAAATCTGCGGGGCTTTGGAATCTTCATCACTCACCGCCTTCGCCGTTTTTTCAGCAAGAATTGTAAATTCCCTTCTGAATAGGGTCCGCTTTCGTTTCCACGATTCCATATTAACTTTTATTAATTTTCACGGTCGCCACATATGATGGATCGATCAAATTAAACGATTATCAAGCGGAATATTATTATATTTTTTCAGATAAGGATTTAGACTGTTACATATGTTCACTCAAGTATGGTTTAAGCAACAATAAAAATCAGTTTATACAGACGTATCTTAGCAACTAGAATAGAATAGAAAATAATAAATTCAAATAAAACAAGCCAGCAACATGCGTCACACTTTCGCTGTCCTGCAATATATGTGTACCTACACATAGTTAAGCTACAGTTAGTCTCTAATACGACGATATTAGGTTCATATGATATGAATTCCATAATGAATTATACAACTCTAAAAGTAGTAAACACTCACTGAGCATTAGTTGCACAAATAATTGGGGTTTGATTGGTGGAATCTGATGTTTCAGGCTCGGTAGTTTGGTCGGTTTTAATATCCCGCCAAGCTGCTATCCTCCTGAAATTGTCACATTGGTAATTTAATTTATTATACCTCCCTATCTGTTTCTTTTTATTGAAATTAATAATAATTGACAAAGTTCGTGTCGCAATTGGCAACAGAATAATATGTATATCTACTACAGAATCATTTGAATCGTTACCTAACACAAAGATTATTAGCTGGCAAATGTGAGAGTAAAATGTGAGTGTCATAAACATAGAAGAAAAAATGTTCTAACTACTTTAAAAGTGGCTCGGGTATTCCGATAAACTCTTATCGCAGTACATGTGTGTACAGTTGTACTTATTAAATAGGTGTTTTAACTATTACGCTTCAAATTTTAAATTTTCGCTACGGCGAGATACTTACGATGTGGTGCCATGGTGAAGGAGTAACCCCGCTTCTACTCGACGCTTTTTCTTTTTCCCCCCAGACCAACGGTGTTTTCGGTACTCATTTTTATTCGTTCTGCCCATCGTTGTGGAATATGATATCGATTTTTTTCGTAACGAACACTTTTGCCTTGAGTTGTGGAACAAAATTGCAAAATTTTGACTCATATGACATTGACTTAACTTAATATTTTATGACCACTTACCAAAAAGTATTTTACGCGTCCATTTAAATTAAAGTCGTCAGCCTCGGTAGCCGAGTTAGTTGTGACACTATCTATGAAGCTGGAGGTTCCAGGTTCGAATCCCAGTGAAAGCATTATTTTGTGTATTTTTTTATCAGTATGATGGATCGATCAAATTAAACGATTATCAAGCGCAATATTATTATATTTTTTCAGATAAGGATTTAGACTGTTACATATGTTCACTCAAGTATGGTTTAAGCAACAATAAAAATCAGTTTATACAGACGTATCTTAGCAACTAGAATAGAATAGAAAATAATAAATTCAAATAAAACAAGCCAGCAACATGCGTCACACTTTCGTTGCCCTGCAATATATGTGTACCTACACATAGTTAAGCTACAGTTAGTCTCTAATACGACGATATTAGGTTCATATGATATGAATTCCATAATGAATTATACAACTCTAAAAGTAGTAAACACTCACTGAGCATTAGTTGCACAAATAATTGGGGTTTGATTGGTGGAATCTGATGTTTCAGGCTCCGTAGTTTGGTCGGTTTTAATATCCCGCCAAGCTGCTATCCTCCTGAAATTGTCACATTGGTAATTTAATTTATTATACCTCCCTATCTGTTTCTTTTTATTGAAATTAATAATAATTGACAAAGTTCGTGTCGCAATTGGCAATAGAATAATATGTATATCTACTACAGAATCATTTGAATCGTTACCTAACACAAAGATTATTAGCTGGCAAATGTGAGAGTAAAATGTGAGTGTCATAAACATAGAAGAAAAAATGTTCTAACTACTTTAAAAGCGGCTCGGGTATTCCGATAAACTCTTATCGCAGTACATGTGTGTACAGTTGTACTTATTAAATAGGTGTTTTAACTATTACGCTTCAAATTTTAAATTTTCGCTACGGCGAGATACTTACGATGTGGTGCCATGGTGAAGGAGTAACCCCGCTTCTACTCGACGCTTTTTCTTTTTCCCCCCAGACCAACGGTGTTTTCGGTACTCATTTTTATTCGTTCTGCCCATCGTTGTGGAATATGATATCGATTTTTTTCGAAACGAACACTTTTGCCTTAAGTTGTGGAACAAAATTGCAAAATTTTGACTCATATGACATTGACTTAACTTAATATTTTATGACCACTTACCAAAAAGTATTTTACGCGTCCATTTAAATTAAAGTCGTCAGCCTCGGTAGCCGAGTTAGTTGTGACACTATCTATGAAGCTGGAGGTTCCGGGTTCGAATCCCAGTGAAAGCATTATTTTGTGTATTTTTTTATCAGTATGATGGATCGATCAAATTAAACGATTATCAAGCGGAATATTATTATATTTTTTCAGATAAGGATTTAGACTGTTACATATGTTCACTCAAGTATGGTTTAAGCAACAATAAAAATCAGTTTATACAGACGTATCTTAGCAACTAGAATAGAATAGAAAATAATAAATTCAAATAAAACAAGCCAGCAACATGCGTCACACTTTCGCTGTCCTGCAATATATGTGTACCTACACATAGTTAAGCTACAGTTAGTCTCTAATACGACGATATTAGGTTCATATGATATGAATTCCATAATGAATTATACAACTCTAAAAGTAGTAAACACTCACTGAGCATTAGTTGCACAAATAATTGGGGTTTGATTGGTGGAATCTGATGTTTCAGGCTCGGTAGTTTGGTCGGTTTAAATATCCCGCCAAGCTGCTATCCTCCTGAAATTGTCACATTGGTAATTTAATTTATTATACCTCCCTATCTGTTTTATGATAAAAGTTATATGTGTATTCTATTCATTTAGACATAATGTATTTTATTTATTTATTGTGCATCATGGGAGTTTGTCTATCTAAACTTTCGAATCTCCACTCAATTTCTCAAAGGTTAGCTGGAAGAGATCCCCTATAGGGATAACTTCGCCTTTGTACTTACATTTCTTTATAACTGTGTTGTAACATATTCTGTGTACAATAAGTGATTTACTACTACTACTACTACTGTTTCTTTTTATTGAAATTAATAATAACTGACAAAGTTCGTGTCGCAATTGGCAATAGAATAATATGTATATCTACTACAGAATCATTTGAATCGTTACCTAACACAAAGATTATTAGCTGGCAAATGTGAGAGTAAAATGTGAGTGTCATAAACATAGAAGAAAAAATGTTCTAACTACTTTAAACGCGGCTCGGGTATTCCGATAAACTCTTATCGCAGTACATGTGTGTACAGTTGTACTTATTAAATAGGTGTTTTAACTATTACGCTTCAAATTTTAAATTTTTGCTACGGCGAGATACTTACGATGTGGTGCCATGGTGAAGGAGTAACCCCGCTTCTACTCGACGCTTTTTCTTTTTCCCCCCAGACCAACGGTGTTTTCGGTACTCATTTTTATTCGTTTTGCCCATCGTTGTGGAATATGATATCGATTTTTTTTCGAAACGAACACTTTTGCCTTGAGTTGTGGAACAAAATTGCAAAATTTTGACTCATATGACATTGACTTAACATAATATTTTATGACCACTTACCAAAAAGTATTTTACGCGTCCATTTAAATTAAAGTCGTCAGCCTCGGTAGCCGAGTTAGTTGTGACACTATCTATGAAGCTGGAGGTTCCGGGTTCGAATCCCAGTGAAAGCATTATTTTGTGTATTTTTTTTATCACAAATATTTGTTCCTTGATCGTGGCTATCTATGTGTTTAAGTATCTGTATGTAGTTACATGATATGTATCATCGGTTATTTCTTATTACCCACAACACAAGCCTTAATTTAAGCTTAAGATGTCCCGATATATTTATTTGTTTATTATTATTATTAATTTATAGCCACTTATTTTATTTATTACCTCTCAGATATTAGTACCTATCATATTAATGTGCTCCTTTCTTCCGAACTATTGTACAAGTTACGCTAAATGAGAATTAAAGTGAGCATCATAGTTAGATAAAAAAGTAGCTACCTAACTACCTACTGGCTGTAATTCATAAAAAAATACTGACCGATATATTGTATTTTGAGATCCGACCTGGCGAATCTAGGGATAAAATTTCACCGGATGTTTTATTTGATAAAAACAATAACAACATACCTATTTTATGAATTACGCTTACTTTTAATAATCCATCTATTGACCGAATATATTACTATTTAATGAAGTCATCTAACTAGCAGTTTTAAAGTGACATCTGTGATGGATATGGTTAAACTTACCTTGTCATCTGCCTCCATGTTAGTTTTCATGGATAGTATTATTCACGCACATATACAAAGGCAAAGAGCGAAATTGTATCAATTTTCAAATGAATAATTCAGAAATACTATACCACTTTTTGGACTTTTTTTTACATACGCGAAATCTACGGGATACGTACAACTTACTATCAAGGTTTAAAATTACGAAAAGTCCACTAATTAACAGTGTTAATGTCGACAAATTTGTATGAAAATCGCACAGGGACATCCACCTTAAATGAACGACAGCGGCCCTACCGCAAAAAACGAAATTCTTAAATTTCGAAGATTTGTCTCTCTCACTCTAATGACGCCTTCGATTTTCGTGGTAGTAGGCCAGATGACATTTTAACATTGACATTACAAACTTCACCGGCAATTTGGTGTTGGATATTTGGTGGAAGTTTTTAATTATTATATTAACAATGAGCCAAAAACGCATTAGGTCATTCAACTGGGATGAAGAAGAAAAGGTAAATACAAGATAAAAGATGCGGTAGATTGAAAAAATCTGTATTTTAATTAAAACTCATTTTCACGTAGTTCTTCCAGCGGAGTTTTTCATATTTTATAAAATTTGACATGCCTCAATAATGGCATTACGTCCCCCGCCTCATTTAACTCATCTAAGTCCCTAAAATCGTCAATAAAATAATCGCGGTCCATTTTCTTTGCACAACGAATAAGTCATATGCGATGCGATGGTGGCCGAAAAAAAAAACACAGATATCAAAAAGAAAATGTTTAAATACGACAGCTTCTCTATGCTTACTCAGTCGTTAAACTAGGTGGTACCTAGGTTTAACTTTAAATACGAGTGTAAAGCCAGATTAGTATACTCCCTGCTTACTCTGCATTTATTAATATTGAAATTCACTAATCTTCAGTTACACCTCGAATTAAAGTTATGCCTACTTTATTCCATGTTTATTAATAAGACGGTTATAGTTTTCCAAAATGGCGGGTCAGTCTTGTACAGTCGAAGACAAAATAAGGGGTATACGAAAACGTTCAAAAATATGTCCCAGTGCACTCTAATTCTGTGTAATAAGAACGTCGTAACATATTTATGAACGGATTCTTTCGATACTTATTTTTGCACTTGACTGTAGCAGACAGATGGAACAGGTAACGAGGAAGATGGTGAGACGTCAGCACGCACGCAGAGTCTGGTAAAAATAGATCGCTCCACATTTCGCTCATCGTGAGCGGCCTTGCAAAGCGCGACGTGTGCTTACAAATTAGTGCCCTCAGGACTTCTGAAATACGAAGGACAACGAAAAAGTAACAATGTGAATTGTATTTATATTTCATAATAAATGACAATCCATATCGACGCTGGAAAGGAGAAATTGGATAAGCGACACAGTGCGTACTTTACAGGAGAGGCAAAAAACCGCCGAGATTTTCGAAAAAAAATCATTAAAATGAATTAGGAGGCCAAATCAAATAATTGAAGCATTATTTATGGACATAAATATGTTTTCTATGTGATGTTTTAATTATTTAACGTATTCAAGTGTTATTTAAGGATTTACTGTCGCTTAAGCAAAATGGTCGGAAAAATTGATTCAGGTAAAATTATCTAACCAACACGTTGTAAAAAAAATAAGGAAGGTAAAAAAGTCCACCCGAGACTTACATAACAAATTCATCATGTTAAAATTATCTAACTGCCGATGTGGCTTATTTTATATTCGGGTAAAAATATATAAATTGAAAAAAATAGCATAAATATATCAGTAAGAAATATCCACATACTTAAAATGAGAAACTATTTTAGACTTCATAGTCAGTCATTTCAATTACAAGAGTAACATTCCGTGACTAGTAAACGAATTTACTTACACGTGAAAAAAGAAAGACACTGTTTTAGGTATTTTTATAACTTTATTCCAAAAAAAAAGTAGGTAAGTATGTGAGTAAGTAATAGTTATTGTTAAGTATTAAAAACAAATATATTTTGTTTTTCTATTTGAGATCATTTCTCTTTATTTTACCACCACCATTCTTTATTTTTCATCTTTATTTTTGCACCATGCATCATGTATTTTCGACTCTATTGACAACATGTCAGAATTCAAATTAGAATAAATCTTTGTCAAGGTCATGCATTTAAGGGTTAAAACATGCAAAATCAACAAGGATAACTCGTTATTGAGCCAACAATAGTTAGTACCTACCTACAAACGAGGCACTTGAAAACTATCTACTTTTAACAACCGTACCTGTTGGTATGTTTATCCATCGTATTACGTTATGATAACACTTAAAAAATAGTTTTAGTTAGTACCTATTTCTTTTTTTTATTTTTTATTTATTAAAGTTCCAAAAACATTTTATTTAATGCAGAGTAAAAATTGACAGGACAACCCCTCTGCCAAATGTTTCTACATAACGTGACAAAGAATAAAATAGCAGACATTTATGTATGCAAATTGTTGCTAACTTTTTTACTGACATTTCATTCACGCAAGTTAGTATAAGTGACAGTAGTATTCTAATGTAAATTCAGGTAGAAAGGGATACCTAAGCGACATATGGTTCATAAATAAATGTAGGGGTAAAAATGGATAAACGCCAATAGTTCAGATATCATAGTTAAGTAATATTGTCTAACCGTCTTTAATTTTAAATTAAGATAAAGGTAAAATTGCCCAAACGACATGTTCTCATATCATACAGTCAGGTAGAAATAGCTAACCCACAAGTGATGATTAGTTGTTACACAGCAAAAATATCCAAGTAAAATTTAACCAGTCATGACAAATAGGTAAAATAATCCAAGATTCATTATGTTGAATTACGTTTTATCTAATCTCCATTTTCTTAAAAGTTGTCAAAAACCAAGTCGTTTAGTAGTAAAAAATGATCGAAAGTTCTCTAAATCACCGATGGGATAAGCGACACAAAAGTTGTCAGATGGATACGAAACCTAGCTCATTCGACGCGGAAAAATTTGCCGATTCTAACGGTGTGTATAACTCAATATCTTCAAAAATGTCGCTTATCTAATTTCTCCTTTCCAGCGTCGATATGCTATTTGCTATTTCCGCTGTAGGATGAGTGCTTACAAGGCAAACGCAATTGGTCTATTTGTTTGTTTTGTTTGATCCGCATCGCATCATTTGCATCGTTGATTATAAGTGGAGTGGTGTGATCTTTAGCCCAAATGTTCAATGTTTTAGATACCGAGCATTATCTTTATCATTTTGCATTATCTTTTTTATTTGAGTCTACTGGTGGCACTGTTACATCTAGATTTTTGCTATCTGGGGTGAGTAAAAAATATGTCCAAATACAGGAACTTGTATTATATCTATATTAGTAGAACCAAACTACTTAATAATAATCTGGTTTTTATTTATGTTTGCAACCGGTTTCACGAACAAAATTTATATGAAAATGTTTAGGGTCAAAAATATGTAAAAACACATGACGGTTTGAAAGTGTAACCGGTAGGTATCCAAACATTGTTATGAATCATAGCACAATCGACTTGATAAAGCTATTTATGCAAAAAAGTGCGGAACTCATCATTACGCATACGTTTCATTTTTGTACCTTTCTTTTGACATAGGCGGGAGAAGGCTCATAGTAGATTCTTGCGCTTCTTATCTAACATTAAAGGTGCGTTCAAACTAAAAGAGCATTCGCTGTTCTAACCTCCCACTCTACGAAATTCGATCGGTACACAAAACGTGATTGGTTGATTTCGTAGAACGGGCGCTAGAACAGCGAATGCTCTTTTGGTTTAAACGCACCTTAAGGCAATTTATGTGTCATAAATTGCTTAGAAAATAAACAAAAATTGCTGAAATCTGTTTAGTTTTCTTTCAAAATCTTTCGACTCGGTGGATCATTCCTTTACTTGCAAACTTACATTCCAAACTTAATACATATAGCTGAAGAGATAAAAGTTCACAATTATTACAATCTTTTCTATCAGAAAAGAAACAGACTGTACAAATAAAAGTCAGTGAATAGAATTTTAGGTCAAAAGCACAATGAATGAAAATAAGCGTACCTCAAGGGTCATCATTAGACAATATTTTACTTCATTATTTCTAAATGATATCCATAAATTTGACATAGACGGTGAAATAATATTATATACAGATGACACAACAATGTTTGTTAGAGACGAATATGATCTTGGAGAAATTGGAGTGGTGGTTCGGAACTAATGGACTAAAGCTAAATCCAAAAGAAATCGAATATAATGACATTCCTCCCTCGACAAAGGGATACTAAAACATTGATTATACCTGTGGCATATAGCACTTTTCTCAGGATCTGCTTCGCAAACATGTTAAGATTCTCGAAGAACTGCATTGTTTTCTCGTTTAATAGTAATAGACGCATTGCACTCCTTCCGTATATTGCAACGCCATAAAGAGGTTCCATTTTTATTATCTGTTACGTGGTTACTTGTAATATCCATATATGTAAGCTTTTTTATTTTTCTTACTCTTAATGTATATGTAAGTACTTTCTTTCTATATTTTCACAAAATTAATCGATCACCGAAAAACAAGATTTTTTTTAACACTGCCTGACATTAAACGCCATAGGTACTTGAAATCATAAATTATTAGTGGCCTGTAGGTATTCTGATATATTATTATTTATATTATTGCAACCAACCACTCACACAAAAACACAATTCTACATTATTGATTTATGTTTTCTTCGTTTTGGTCACTACTACATCACGAACTGAGTATAAACTGGTGTGTACTTTTGTCAGCAATATTAAAACTGTGTCTTATGTTTAGAATTTCATAGCAAAATGCTATAAAAGAAGTCTGAATTCTAAACTCTTAGTCAGGTCTAGACTTCATGGCCGGCTTAATACAATTCATACTGATGATCGCTCTTCTAATAAAAAGAAGTATTAAAGTTATATTAATTTATTCATACTTTTTCGACAAAATAATTCTAATATACGTAATATAGCGTGTACGAGTGCTAAAATATAACAGTTTAAATTTATCATCCATATGGTGCATATGGTCCATATGGTAGACAACGAAATCATATAAATTGTCGTCGGCTTCCACTATCTTCGACCAATCCAGTTGTTGCTGATAATACGAGCATTGGCATGCTTTTGGTGCCCGGTGAATTACCGCGGGGAGTCGCTTTTCAAATTTCAGGCATTATATTTTAAGCCTACTGTATATACTGTATGTCCAGCTTCATCTTTATTCCTGGTTTTGATCGTTTTTTTTACAAGTTCATGAATCTTAAAAATCTAAATCAATAAAATATAGAAGATGATTTGATAGGCTTTGTTAGATTTTCTCGGTAAGTGTTAGTCAGTGTTATTATAGCGTTAGTATTTAAAGACTTTTTTATAAATCGTAAGTCACTTTTAAATTGTTTTATTGCAATGAATGTTTTAGTTTTCTTATTTGGAAGCAATGCGTAAAGCACAGGAGTGGTCCATAGTACTACCAACGTCACAGTGTATCGTTACTAATCGCACGAACATAGTTTAAACGTTCTATCAATGAAGAAATCCTGTTCTAATAATCCCTTCGGCCGCGTACATAACCGACCTTTCGTAACTGGTAACGAAGGAAGAAAAAATGATCTTTGTACGATACTAGTTTCGAACAAATACCTACTTATTTTTCTTCATATGTAATCGGTAACCATAATTGTTCGTAACCCGATACATAGTAAGAATAATTTTCTTTTCACTACACTGTCGGAAACTCCTTTTGAACCCGATGGCAGAATGTTGCGGACTCCGGAACAATGATATTTGTATATTTCCAATGTGCCTCAGAATCAACTTCGGACAAACAAAATTGAGTAATAGACACTCAGATCTCAAAGGGAATCATCTACTCATTCTATGTCAAAGCTTCACATCACAAAGACTAAGTCCTCATGATGTGAACCAATGACACAATTCCTCAAAGTCCAGGAATCCAAACACACATCGTATGTGCATTAGTATTTCCGGACATAGAAAATAATTTGAGCAGAGTTTCACCCACCAGAATTTATCTCTCAACCAGAGTGCAAGTTCGTCTGCGGGTATTCTAAGAATGAGTTCTTCCGCTGTTATCCCAGCCTTTTATACCCCAAGGAACGACTGTTTTTGCATTCCTTTATTTCAAATTCATAATTTGTTCGGCTTTGGTTTTTTATTTGAATTTGAACTAGCAGTATTATTAGTGGACAGGAGCCACACAAATCGAGTCTATTCTCAGTGTATTAAAGTTTACAACAGACAAATATCAATACTAATATTATTATTCATTTCCTTACTATTTTATATAGTAATTAAATAAATGTGTAAATAAATACTATAAAAATGTGTATCGTATTTATCCTTCATCACTGCCTCTGAAGGATATGTTTTATCTTTGTTTGACAATTTCGCTTGTCTGTCAATCATGACTTGTCATAACATAAAAGTATTTGCAATTATTTCGTAAAGTATTAAAACCCCTTAGTATTCTTTATAAAGTATCGAAATAATGTGATTAATACATGTGTTTCAAGTTGTAATACCTCCGACATTGCTTGCCAGTGCAATTGTTATAAATTACGGATGTTATCAAATATGGATACGGAAATATAGTAAACCTAACATTACCAACGGTAAGTGGAGTAATTATTTATGTTCAAAAACAGGGCTTCCGTTTTGGAACAGTCACAGTGCTATATGCCGAGGACAGAAATGCGGGTAGGGTGACGCTGGAAGTTACGTAAACCTAATAGGCAGTGTTGCTTGATTGAATTGCCTGTCGTTAATATTTAATATTTTTTCGAGCTGTATGTGTAGTTGTGTAGTAAAGAGTCAATAGATTTTGAAAAATTTCACGGTCGTCGATTAATATAAACGGATTGAGGGTGAATTTCCTGGCCTCCGGCTCGAAGGACCAAATGTCAATGATCCTAGTAAAAGAAAAACTGGCCTTGGTCATGCCGTGTTTAGTGTAGTAGTATCCAGAGCAGAATGAGAGAATAAATCACAAACCTAAAATTTAAATACACAAAAAGCATCAAAAGATATAAAAGTATTCCAAAAAGGCCTCCTCAGTGGTAGCTCCACTAGTAGGTACGTCGTGCACATGAGCCAATATGTAATGCGGCTAGTTTGGTAGTTAAGTAGGCTAATGATCGTCCCGTGTTTAGTTATTTAATTGTAGTCCTTGTCATCAGATTCTAATAAGAATGCAACTGCCATAGTGTCATAGCAAGTTGCACGATAAACGGTATTGCCCCCCACGGCATGGTGCACTAATGCGTTAAGCAAGGTAGCTATCGGCACAGCGGTCACCAGTTGAGTCGACAAACCGCTTAGATAAATCTTAAAAAAACGTATTTGCGCTGGGACTCCGCGAACCAAGGGTTTCAACTTCGCTGCCGCAGGGGCACCTGTGTGGAGCGCAGATGGGGATTCCGAACTGGAGACCGGTTGCTAGACGCAAGGTATCAGGTTCGAAGAAGGTTCCTGTGTTCGGTGACCGAAGCCACTCGCCAGATTCCTTCTTGCGAGATGCTAGTAGTAGTAGTAGTACGTAAGTAGTAGTAGCTCATTCTGAACCTGTACTTCGGCTCAGAAAGGAATTAAAAATGATTTCGCACATAACATCATCCCAGCTCCTCTGGTAATCTGGATGTGATGGGAATGTTGTATTAGGGCAAATCGTAGACCTAGCTTTTCTGGCTTCTTACAAGCTCGCAGTCTTATAGTTTGGGGAAAGACCCTGTAAGATTTTACCTATGAGGCTGACATAGACAACAAATGTTATTGAAAGTCAGCCATACTCGTATAGTTGTTTTATGCTTGTTGTGGTAACTAAATACTTCAACTGTTATTTTGCTCACCAATTCTTACTGAAAGTATTTAGACAAATTAGTGAATATGTCCATTTCATGGCATGAGTTCCGTTTTACAACAGAAAACTGTTGGCGCATCTAAAGCCTGAAAGAATACCAATTTACAAATATTATTTCTGTCTATATTGGTTTAGATAGGGTTTCAGTAACTACAACACCCTTTCGATGTCACCGTTTTGAAAACTTTTTTAAGGCATTTACAGCTGCAATTTCTAAATAGTTTTCGAAGTTTTCGACTAGGACTGCCTGTTTTTCTTTGAGAATTTAAAAGAGCAATACCTACGCATTTTCCAACTTATTTAAGGAACTATTGTCGTCACGTCATCATTAATTGTTCTTAAGTCTACGTGGAGTTAAAATCACCATCTCCTAAATCTACTTGTCGTTTTCTTAATAGTAAATATCTCTAGCTTGCCAACAAGCCACTCTGGCCTCCCCCAGACACGCCACCTCGTCGTCAAGTAACTGTAGATGGTTTAAAATATTACTGACGAGAGACAACGTGCCGTAGGTAGAGGACAAAAAGGGTGCAAGCGCCACGCTGCATGAGGAGCGAACACCCAGTACTCCAAATCTTATAGGAAGTACCGCTTGGATCCAAGAGGAAGTGTTAAAGTGAATGTTTAAAATTTTGGATAATGTAGCTTGTAGTGAATTATCAATGGATGATAATATGGAAGGATATTTCGAAACTAGACAGCTTCGCAGTAATTATATATGAATTTAGGGGTGAATAAGCAAAACCGAATGATGAAGAGGGCCATGTGGGGGTTTATATCGAAAAGTAGAGGAGATGTAGGTACTGTCAAAAAGTTTCAATTTACAGTCAATATTTGGGTTAATGGATTCATTAAAATTGGAGAGACTAAAAGAGTAAGAGATGTATTTGTATAAACAGAGATATTAGGAAGCACAGCCTTATAGTTTGTTAAAATTTCGATTTTTTTTTGGTGAAAGTTTCTCAGATAAAAAAAATCGCAGTTTGTGAAGTTCAAGGAAAGGCCGATGTCAGAAAATTTAGTAATTATTGTGTATAAATCGTTAAGAAAGATTTCAGCGACTCCGCCAAGAAAACCGTCGTCCAGGTACCAGGGATTGAATTTTGGGGATTACTACGTTAGTGCGATGCCGAATGTGCGGTCTTCGATAGTGTGACATCTCTTTTTACCAACACAAGAATTCAGCGACATATTACTGTTCGACATTACTTGTGTACATCATCATGAATCTGCGAATTGAAATTGTGCGGCGTATTAATTACGACACACTGATGTTCGACAGTTCCTTTGTACAAGCGCTTGTGGTCGAGCAGTAAAACGCACAGCTGCTGCTATTTGCTACGCATCGATCATGGTTTCAATCCCCGGCTCGTACCAATGAGTTTTCCAAAATACGTATGTAAAATCATTTGATATTCACAAGTGCTCTACGGTGAAGGAAAACATCGTCAAGAAACCTGCTTACGTCTGCGAAGAAATTCAAGGGTGTATGTGAAGTCCCCAACAAGTAATGGGCCAGATTTGGGACCACGCAAAATAGGCACATTTGATGTCGTGTTGTGGAAAAATGGCCAGAACACAATACAAAAAAATATGTACAGTACTGTGATATTAGAGCACACCGTTTAATTTTACGATTTTAACGGTGTTTGACCATGCAACTAGAATATTTCGAATGGAAAAACTTATACATTTGTGACGTATTTTAATGATTGAACTTTAGTTATGGCATCCTTAATAACAAAAAAAAATTAAATGAATAAAACATCCACTGGTATAATAATGTAACACTAAAATATGCACAAACAACGACAGTAAATTTAAAAACGAGTGATATTTATGCTAGTCCGAGCTAATAAGTATATATATGCATGTCGTTTTTCTTTGCCAATCGATTTTGCAACTGTGCCTCTTAACAATTTTTATTCCTAGATTTCCAAGCATCAGAAATTTCTGCCAATTGTCGTTGTAGAATTGTGTCCGTATTTGATTGTTCTTTTGTAAGTTCAATCGTTTTGAATACCTAGGTATATCTATTTTTTTCGGTTTATCAAAGTATTCCAACGTCTGTGCCATGCTTCTAGAGCGTTTTGTGTTCGCGGCACGGCACGTCGAAAGGTACACAGACCACATTTTCAGGCGGAATTTTTTTTCCCCTAATGTAGTGCTTGTAAAACCAGTCAGTGACAGCAATTGACTCATTGGGCTGGATTGATCTTGCAATCATGTCGAAGGCCCAAAGGTAGAGCTAGAAGGCGCCTCATTCTAACAGCGAAATCGATGTCCTCTGTATACTTTTTCACCATTCCTGCATTCTGTATACACTTTCATATATTTTGGCATACATGAAAAGAAGTAGCATCCTTTATGTTGGCTTTCCGGGAATATCCTTTTAACAGCATTGATAGCGGCTATCTCAAAATCCGTGATGATAAAGCTGGAGAAAAGTTAACTGCTTTTCGGATAATAAGCTCAAGAAAATAATTATAGCATGTCTCCATTTTATGTGACTGTAGGCCTTTTGGCAGAGAAACAATAATGTTTACAACACAACCATGGATGGAATATAGCTGCCATCTATAATACGAATGCGCCTTCACTTAATAATAAGACATTTTTTAATATCAGCCATTGAAAATGTTTTTGTTAACTTGGCATTTATTTTCATACATATACTACAACTTCATCTATCGACTTGGGAATTTTAGGCTGGTCCTTGGTTTTGATTCTGTGTATTATCTGTTTCATGGCTTCCTTGTTAGAAAGAAATGGATCACTGGTTGTATAAATGTACGGGTGCTTCCAACGAACTTTTAGCTCTGTATTTGAAGGAATAATATAGTCAATTTTTTATGAGGAGTCCTGGATCACTTGCGTTATACAGGGTGTTTGATTAGCGGTGTCGGAGCTTTTAAGGGCTTAAACTACGATCAATTTCATCGATAAATTACCATACAATTTTTTTTTGAGCTAACGATAATTAAATGGCGGCCATTTTAAAATTTCAAACGGACGAATACGGACGCACGTGATATTCGTATAATATGTCGTTAGAGAGCTCATTAGATAAGCAAACTAATGAAGCTAATCATTTGACTCAACTATTTGAACAACTAGGCTAAAAAAATTTTTTTTATTAAAAATAGTAAAAAATTCACCTTAATTTTTCAATTAATTTAATTTTGCATGAAAGCTAGGTTGTTAAGATAGGTTTTTGGTGTTGTTATTTGTTAGTACAGGATGTTACCTAAAACACAACACCATAATTACAGTTATATCTTAAGTACTTTAGGAATTAGAAGTGCTCAAACATGCACTGGACGGATGGAAGACGGCCACTTCACTAGTCAGTACACTGCTGACATCCATTTGTTTATGGATTTTGCATCGGGAACGCTAAATGCAGCTGTTTTGGTGTATGTTTGAGCACTTGTAATTCCTAAAGTACTTAAGGTATAACTGTAATTATGGTTTTTTTTTTTCTAACATATTGTACTAATAAATAACAACACCAAAAACCTACCTTAATGACCTAGTTTTTATGCAAAATTAAATTAATTGAAAAATTAAGATGAATTTTTTACTATTTATAATAATAAAAAAAAAATTTGCCTTGTTGTTCAAATAGTTGAATCAAGTGATTAGCTTCATTAGTTTGCTTATCTAATGAGCTATCTAACGAGATTTTTTTTGCAGGGGTAGGACCGATAACAAACGTTTAATTCCAGAAATATCACGTGCGCCCGTATTCGTCTGTTTGAAATTTTAAAATGGCCGCCATTTAATTATCGTTGGCACAAAAAAAAATTGTATGGTAATTTATCGATAAAATTGATTGTAGTTTAAGCCCTTAAAAGCTCCGACACCGCTAACCAAACACCCTGTAGAGACAGGGTTCCAACCTTTCCTGCCTATTTAAGGTACATAATATACAAATGCTGAGCATTTCATCAACGCTTAACTGAGCCGTCTAAAAAGTACAATTACCGTTTCTGTTCACATTTTTAACTTTACTCTGAACCATTAAAATCTTTAATTTAAAATATATCAAACAGTTTGCACGTTTTATCCAGGCGGTAAAACATTTAATCGTATAATTTCAAGACCTATTTTCCCACAAGCACGATATAAACAGTCACTTCGGTCTGCATTTTCAATCATTCAGTATGTCTATAAATAACACCTCGTATATTTCTCGTCACGTTTCCCGAATTTAGCGCAGCTGACGTAGAAAATGATTCACTCCGATATAGAAATACGTGGTGAGTCAACCGGGTGGCGCGGCTCAGGCAGTTTTTCGGGAAATTATTCCCAGAAAAACAATACTGTCCCAAGAAAATTTTAGTGCCCGCGAGGATATGGAAAGATGGATCAGTTTCAGATATAATTCAACTTTTTTGATAAAAATAAAATAAAAACGTTAAGTAATTAACCCACTTATACGCCGACCAGGTGTTATAACACCGATTTTTTTTGTCCGTTCGTCGTTCTCCACATTAAATCTTATATTTTTAAGTTATTTGACACAATTTTTATTAAAAAATTTACAATATCGTCCCACAAAACAGTTAGACTGTGGGAGCGACAGTCTCTTAATTGTTTAAATAATACCGTTACTTATGTGTTAGTTACCTACTGAGATATAATCTAACTAATATTTATAATAATAACTGTAAATCACTAAAGAAGCATTGCTTTGCAATCAAGTAATGCTTCTTTACCAGTCTCTTGAATTATCATAATTTCTTTAATGTCTGATGGCTTCAGGCAAACTGTTTAGTAAATATGGAATACGATTTCTATCCCCATAATAGTTGCTTATACTTGGGACAAATAGTTTGCCTGACATATATTGGCATTGACTGCAGGCGTGTGTCCATAGAGCAGGCTGCGGCTACATATAAACTAAAAAGATATAAATACTTTTTACACATATTACAATGAATTGATGAAAGCTAAAGACAAGGGTTCAAAGCGCAGATTTTCCAAAACTATACATACAATCTTTAGTAATACATAATAAATAAACTCACTGCAACAAGTTCAATAGCATAATTTTAAGTTACAGATAAAAGATGATCCCATGTCACCTTAATATATGATATTTTTGCCCACCCAATAGGCTAGCAGTGTTAACTTTTTTGGAAAGTCTAGACTTTGCTGTTGATACGAGTATTGCCTCATGAGCCAAGGCTTCTTTACCGGTTGCAGCCGCAGCTTTACAAGAGTTCGTTGAGAGGTTCGTTGACACAATGGTATTTGTTTCGTATCGTCCAGTGTATCCATGCTGCCATTGCCACGGAGCATTGCCTGCATCCGATATTTCCAGGACACCCAATTGTGGTCATCTAATTTCGTAATCGAAATTTTTGACTACTTCTTTTTTTTTCTTCTGGGAGCTGGGCCAGTGACCACTTGCGTGTACAGATCCCGCGTAGTGCGCAGCGCCGGATAGGAATATAAACAGTAAAAATAGTCCACAATTACCTACACAAAATAACAAATACACAACACATTTCACATGAAAAATATTTAGACATAACTGACTGACAACAAACTAGGTTCATGTAGGTAACTATTGAATTATAGATACTGTATCAACTTTTTAATTATTTAACCACTTCAGTGGACTCGTCAAATGCTTGTTTAAATTGCAGCCATTACAGTGGCTCGCCTAAATATTCTGGAAGATCTCGTGCCTCTCGGCCTTTTATTCAATACGCGCGACCTCTTCTACTTGTCGATACGTGCTTCCTTGAAAGCGGTTTTATACTCCAATTTCTTTCGTAGATCTATAGCATTTTGACGTCGACGACACGTCACTGTGCGGCAAGTTTTCTTTCTTCAACAACGGTACCTACCTGAATTTCCTTAGTGCTGTGCTAGTGTGCTGCCAGCCATGAACTTCGCGTCTGTGGCTTGTCTGATTAGAGATGATGGTGAGGATGCGGATCTGACTTTTGCAGTCATATGTGGCTTCGCTTCACGTTCGCGCTTTTATAGGAGTGTGAAACATCTTGCAGCTCGAATAAAACAACGTGCGCTATTCCTAAGGACCCTTGGATAAGCTGGATGGACCTCTTGTTGGTTTTGCGAGCTTATTCACACTAGAAAAACGAGAGCAAATTATAAAAACGTGTAAATTTGATTGCTTAACGTTGATGACTGCAGAAAAGACAAAAACATGCAGAACAGTAATAAATGTATGTTCCAAAGAGGCCGTCATCTACAACCTCGTTTCTCGAAACTTCAGGCTGCGGCACAAATCTATTCGACTATAGGCTACCACCACGTGATTAATACTGGCTCCGTCGGGGTTGTGGTCAAACGCCCGCGACGCGAACCAGCCATTTCCTTTATTTTAATTATTTAGCAATATGGCAATACGAATCAAAGTAGATAAGTGGCAGAGCGTGGATTGGTAATATAAAATTGTTTTGCTGAATAGTATAAACAGAAGGAACACTTTCTAAGTTGATTTTTTTCAAATGGATGGTGAATACATAATTATGAACATAAAATAAAACAAATACTCCAACATAAATATTATATGTACGTTTTGGGTTTTTTCCTATACCAATATGGACAACCTGTATAACAAAAAGTAAGGAGTATGAAAGAGTAAGGAGGTTTAATAAAATTAAGAAGGTAATTTAAAACACTCTTCTTCGTGAGTGAAGCTAACTTTAGTTAGTGGTTTTTGTTGGTTTCCTGTAATAAATAAGTAATCGATTTCCTCAAAGTACGCGTAGGTACACTTGTAGAAATATCTAATTGACCATTAGGCTCAGTAATGTTATATTTTTCTAGTTCACCTTTATCAGTTTTAAAGAGTTATTAATACGGTGCGAGATCTCATGGCAAAAGAACGTAATGTTTTTCTCCGGGGTGAGAGCCCGGTGATCTGTAATACAGGTATAAACCTAGTTTAGACTCCAGTCTCTCACAAAGGATTACAGTACTTACCATATTCTAATTGTTACAATTAAATACTGTGTTACTGTTACCATTTGTATTCCTTTGTGAGCTGATAAATAAACATTTATTATTATTATAAAAATCGGGTAGAAATTAATAATTTAACATTTGTAGATTTTTCCCGTTTCAGGAAAGGTAACGAAAATGTTTACTTGGAAGAATGTTATCCCAAGGAGTTGCGACAATGAATTTATGTTTGATTATTTATATTACTAGAGTGAAGAGAACAATGTGCGCGGCGATCGGTCCTCACCTACAAGGTGTAGCATTCCAGGGGGCTTATGATGGTCGTGCTGTTAACTTGACAAACGGCATTTTATCGTGCATTTTGATTTCTATACTATGGTTGTTGTCAAATTTTACCGGATTCTGACGATTGATAAGCGACGTGATTGGTATACGATGGTCGTATTTGTCACTGCCAGTGTTGCCAGATTATTTACCTTTGAAAACATCAAAGCATTTCTATCGCAGGGCTACCAGATTGTAAAATTGTTTTTTTTTTATTGTTCGGGTGCTTAGTTTATCCTGTTTTTATAATCGAATAGGTACTTACGTAAAGAGGAAATTTTAAATTGTTGAATGATTAGATTATACTATGTCCAGCAATCTCTCTCAGTAGAAAAAGGCAGCAAATTCAAAAAGTTGTGTTCCATTTCATGACAGCT
Organism: Thaumatotibia leucotreta; assembly: GCA_025490895.1. Classification (NCBI taxonomy): domain Eukaryota; kingdom Metazoa; phylum Arthropoda; class Insecta; order Lepidoptera; family Tortricidae; genus Thaumatotibia; species Thaumatotibia leucotreta. The sequence continues at coordinate 22,844 of JALPQI010014668.1, forward strand.
TACTAATTTTTTTGGAATATTTTACTTTACCAAAATGAAATTACACTAAAAACCCACCAAGACCACAAATTATTAAATAAATTCATATTTTATGTCTCATTACTTATTTTTTCTTCATAATTACAGGCTTGTTTCCACTAACAATAAATCGAATGAGTTACAGTTTCTACTTACAAATTATGGTATAAAGATAACAAAAAATAATATAATTTATCAAAATAAATAAAGATTATCATTATTTTCATAATATAAATTAAGAAAAAATAGGCATTAGGTCACGTGACGGTAAACACCAATCAGAAACGAGTGACGTCACGTCGTGCAAAACGTTGAGTTGAGGTTAAGTTTCCATAGATTTGTCATAGTCATTTTGATACAAATTAATTCAATGGTTTGTTTCTAGTTATTTAGCTTTCAGCAGGCATATTTAGCTACCAGCAAGGATACGCCGCCATGGAACCAGGATTTACCAAAGCGAATAGTAACAATTTACCAAGAATTGATGCTGTTATGATTGGTAGATTTTTCGCGTCAAACACTTCAAACAGCGACTTCTGCTCCTCGGAATTCCGCAATGGTAAATTTTCGAAGTAAGTGTACATAATTAAGTGCTATAACCTTAGCAGTATTTCAGTTAAGTAGATTACTTATTGTCTTGTATAGAGGTGAAGCACACGATAATTGCTAAACAAAATAAACTTTATTTCAGATCTTCTCGAGATTCATATGGAGGCGACGCCGTTAGCTATGTGCAGCTGAAGCGAGACAGTAAACTTTGTATCGTGAAGTGTAAAATGTGTCCAGAACATAAAGTGCATGCGAAATTATACGGATGCACGCTAGTTGTTGACGAAGACGAAGAGGTTATTATATCTATTCAATGTCATGACTGTGTAGCGTCACAGGGAGGCTGCAAACACGCGATTGCGTTCCTCATGTGGGTGCATCGCCGCAGCGAGGAACCGTCATGTACTGCGGTCGATTGCTACTGGAGAAAATCCAAGCTATCCAGAGTTGGAAGTAGTTTAAAAAATATAACAGCTAAAGAACTGTCCATGGGCAATCCCGTGTTACCTGCTAATCCATCTGTATTTAATAAGTTTATGGAAGAGGCAAAAAAGAGAAAAATTGAAGACTGTGAACTTATAAAATACTAACCAACTTATTGTCCAAGTGAAACACAGGCCGTCTCAATGCATCAACTTGTATATAACTTAACCCCTGGTATGCTACTTGTCACATTACGTTACTGTAAAAGTTACCTTGACACTTAAAACAATAGATTGAAATTCCCACGCATGGATCCGTGCCTAAGCATACGAGGGGTTAAAAGAAAAGTGTGTTGAAGAGTTTTTGAAAAAGTATGTTTACCAGAATCTGTAGAAGAAGAAACAAGGGAACAATATGGGTGCAATCTCTGGTTTGAACAAAGATATGGTCGAATAACTGCCTCTAGAGCATTTGAAGTAAGCTGATGTAAAACAAGTGATGGCACACTGACATGCCTCATACTAGGTGGCAAAATTCCAGATACTCCATCCATGAAACGTGGTTGTGCTCTAGAAGATGATGTAAGGAAAACAGTGGAGATAAAATAGAAAAAAAAATAGTAAGTGTGGCCTATTTTTAAACTCCAAATATCCATGGATTGCTGGGTCCCCGGATGGAATATTTGAAGATGGGATCATTGAAATTAAATGTCCTGTAAGTGCAAAGACCTTTAAAAATTATTTACATAATGGAGAGGCCAAAGAAAAGTTTTATGCTCAAATTCAGCTTCAAATGTATTTGTCACAAAAGAAGAACTGCTATTTCTGTGTAGCTGACCCAGATTACAGTAAAAATAAAAATGTAAATATAATAAATATATCATTGAATCTTGAATATGTTGAAAATTTAATCAATAATAAATGAATGAACTTTTGGAACACTAATATAATATCCATTGTTATATCAGAGTGTAGAGTCAGAGTACTTGTTTTAGTTACTGTAATGATCAGCTGCGGTAATAACTAATATGTAGCTTTTGTAAGATAGGTAATGGAAGTTGGATTGCTTCTTATGTATGTATGACAATGTTGGGGATTTAGATTTGTCGATTTATTATTTTCTTGTGATTAAATGGTTTTTAATTACAGTAATAAAACAAGTTTAAAGTTTTATATTAGTTTTATTTCCACCATCAGCTTATTACATCCCACTGCTGGGTAAAGGCCTTCTCTTATAAACCAGAGGCTTTTGGTCTGCTATAGTCTCCATGCTGGCCCGGTGCTGGTTGGAGACTTCACATACACCCTTGGATTTCTTTGCAGATGTATGCAGGTTTCCTCAGGATGTTTTCCTTTAGCGAAAAGCTATCGGTAAGTATCAAATGACATTCCATACATAAGTGCCTAGAAACTCAGTGGTACGGGCCAACTAAACCACTAGGCTACCAATGTTTTATTTTATTAATCAATTTTGCAAATTAATTAAACCACATGCTATTATTATTATGTCATCAAGTATTTTTACAAAATTGAAATTAATATATGCATGCGGTTTAAGCATATAAAATTCACGTAAGCGCCGAATAACCCTTTCTATATGTATTCTCAGACTAGCAACTTGTTTGGTCAGTTTAGCTTGACATTTGCTCATTTTCTTTCCTGTTTCAACGCTTGGAGGCCTTACTAATCTGATGTTTGAATTTCTATGATATTGCTCGACATGCTTAAACCCTCTGTCTGCCATAACAATCATACCACTTTTTAAAGTTTTGACAAAGTCACATGATTCAACCACACATGTGTCAGTTGTTCTTCCTGCATAGCCAGGTGAAATATAGTTAACTAAGCCATTGGGCGTGCAGGATATTAAATAGTTAATTGTATTTGCTTTTTTATACTCAGACCATGTCGAAGTTTGAGCTACTGCCTTAGACGGCTTTTGCACCTCAATTTCAAGGCAGTCTATTATGCAACTCACATTATAATATTTGTGTCTGAATGCCATAGGTAAGGTGCGTTTAATAATATTACTATCTAGCTCCATAATTAGTGGTATATTTTTTGCTTAAATTTGACGGAGTTATTCCATAATCATGATTGAATTTAAGATCCAATTTTATTTTATTTAAACAAAACAATAAGTGATGCTTGGGAATATTCAAGTCATCTTTTAATAGGTCAATCAAGTAGTAGCAGGTCTTCGGAACACCTATGTACACAGGCCGTTTTTTCAATTTTTTTTATTGTATACAACAATATCTCATTAGCTTCCAGTTTTCTGTCTTGTGCAATTAACTCACTGCAATCAGAAGATGATTGAAGGCTTAATGGTGGTGAGCTACCAGGGTTGGCTAAAGATGGAGTATACAAGGAAACATCACTGTCAGAACGTTCTTCCTCAATTTTGCATAGGTTGAAAACAGGAGCAGATGATTTTTTTACTAATGCAGCATTCATTGGAGATGTGGAAACTAGATGTTGTTGAGGCTTTCAAAGGTGATAGTGCCTGTGCTTTTGTTTTAACATTGGCCTGGACAGCTTTGCTTCTGAATGTAGGTGCTATTAAGGCTTGAACTGATTTATTTTCTTTTTGCTCACATTCTTCTGGCCGATTTTGTTCAATTGTTTGAAAATCTGTAAAATAGGTACAAAAATAAAATAAGTGAGTATAAGAAAAGCTTTGAGATGATTATTAACCTTGCCTACAAAGCTAGGTTTGAATTCTGGTATTTATTTGTACAAATATATTTTATTTATTTATTCAACACAGTGTTGCACCATATTGGGTCACAAGGCCTACACATTTTATTTGTGAGATTATTTAACTGTAAGTCTGGGCTTATACAGTCATCTCTATGGGCATGAATACTGTGAGGACTATGTATATTGTGTGATGATGATGAGCATGAATATTTGTTCCTGAGACAGATGTTTTCCATGCATGTATCAACAACTGGTCTGGCGTAGTTACCCTGGCTGCTAAGCCGCAGTCCTGGGTTCGAATCCCGGCATTTATTTGTATGATGAATACAGATATTTGCTCCTGAGTCGTGGGTGTTTTCTATGTATATAAGCAGTGGCGTAGCGTGGCTTGTCGGGGCCCCGTATAAAAAATTATTTGGAGGCCCTTATATGGAGGTAATATAAATTAGAAAGTTTTTATTCTTTTTCCTTACACACTTTGGGGGCCCCCCGGGGCCCGGGGGCCCCGTATAATTGATACGGCAGATACGGCAGTAGCTACGCCCCTGTATATAAGTATGTATTTATCTAAATAAGTATGCATGTATATGCCTAGCACCCATAGTACAAGCTTTTCTTTGGGGCTAGGTTGATCTGTGTAAGGTGTCCCCCAATGTTTAATTATTTATACATATATGTATAAGTATAAATATATAATTTATTTAATCATATGGCATTTTTTATAGAGTCACTTAAACTATAATGGTCATCATAGTACAATATCTAAATTATGTATATTGTTGCCTGGTACTCATAGTACATCCTCCGGTTAGGTTGGGTCTGGATCAATTTGTGTAAGATTGTCCCCCAAATATTTATTATTTATAAATATTTATTTATGTACATTTTATTTTAAATATAATACAAATGTCATTAAAATAGCAATACATTTCAAAAAAAAAACCTTAACTAAAAATAATTACAAATAGTAATTAGTCTAAGTCCGCACCGCCTCCGGTGCAAAAACTGCCCATAATGCTTGCGGCATTACCTCGTTGGATCGCTATGGCCAGCCTTTGCACCAAAAACGATTCGGAGCGCACTCTGTACATTGATTACATACCTGAACTTGTACAAGGGGTATCTGTGAGAGATGAACTTGGAGTATGAGTTTCAGCTGGTTTATTCAAACACTCTGCTATTGTCATCATTCTTTGTTTTTTCAATATGTATGGTCGTTCTGTGCTGCTACATGTCCTTTTCCTTCTGTCTGCTTGACATCCAAATTTTGTTGGAGTGCAACCTGGTCTCATTCGCACTTGTGATACTTGTCCCATTGTGTCATATTCAGCATAATTAAGCATCCAAGTCATTTGGCAACTAGAACAAGATGAAGTATGTATGATAAATAAGTATACTAATCTTAAATAGAATCCAAATTCTGGTACTTATGATTTAAACTAAATCAACTTACATAACCTCAACGTACTGATGTCATTGTTTTATCATTTTTATCAACAATATAGTCAAGTAAAATATATCCGTTGCGTGTTACATTTAGATAACATATATGTACTATACATGTTGTTCAAAATACTTACATCAAAATGGTCTTCACAAAAATACATTCTTGATTTCGTGGATAAACAATTCAGAGCATCATCTCTCCTCGCAAGCTTTAACCACTTCTTCCGCATTTGTGGCTCATTTGGAACATATATAAATAACTTGTCCGGCGTTTTTAAACTTGTGCTATTACACTCTGGCACTATACAGTACTTGTAATATGTGGAATTAATTTTTAATTAAATATTTGCATCAATAGTCATACAGCGTATAGCTTGTTTGGCACGGCGTGACGTCATTCAAGTCGCCATGACAGTCTAGAGCGTTTTCGAGGGAATTCTGAAATAGTTTTTTTTATCCAAAATACTTATTGTAAATTTCGAAATTATAGGAATCAAAAAATATTTTACACGAGATGGTGATGACGACCATGCCATGGTTATGATTTTTAATGGATGGTGATGATACTATGTGTATGGTAATGACGATGTACTATATCATAAGATTCATAAGGGTATTAAATCAAACAAATTTCAGTCAAATCAACAATGTATTTTCAAAGCGCCTTTGAATGTTTGTAGTTTATTCCAAACTTCCAAGCGAGTTAAGTTCCTGTCTCCTTACATTCCTGTACCAAAGAAGATTTTGTCGCTGGCTTCTTTAGCGTCTTCACTGCTGCCTGACTATCCATGTATATGACCACCGTCATATCCGTGTTTATGAGCCTTACGCACCGTAGTATGGCACAAACTTCTGCCTGAAACAC
>JALPQI010014669.1:0-34002 GCA_025490895.1 Thaumatotibia leucotreta
CAAATCAAAATATGAAAACTCAAGGAAAAAAACTTGTCCATACGCTTTGGTCAACCTACCCTTGATCATTTCATCTTTCATTTAACGATTTACGATATTGATTTCAACGGAGTAAATAAATGGTAAAGGTTCACAGGAATAACTTCGAAATACTACGTATTCTGAACATCAACGTAAAAAAGTTACAGATGTAGTGCAAAATCCTTAATCTTCGGCTTATCTCGGAAACGCCCGAATTAATCTCTCTGTCTCAATTAGCTTCAGTGCAATATATTCTGAAGTTCATTGTGACAGCAATATGAATTCGGATGTTTCCGTGAAAAGCCGAAGAGAAAAGATTTTGCACTACATCTGTACGGGCTGTGGTGATGAAGTTTGGATGAGTCATAGACGGCGCTATAGAAAAGAGGTCCGGACACCTGCCATAACAATCTTTAAAATGTTATCGAGGCAGGCGGTGACTTGCCGCCGATTAGATGGGCCCCTGTAAATGCAGCCAAAAGAAACACCTACCCCCTTATTCATAAACGTTTGTTAACTTAACAAGCCGCTAATAATTGTTTGTCCCTTTTGCTCTTATGGACACATTGTTAAGACTGAAAGTGACAAACACGACATCAACCCACCACTTACGCAAATTTAAATATGTGGAAGACAACTTCATACTTGTGATAAACGACTCTTAACTTAGCAAGCCGCTAATTATTGTTTGTCCCTTTCATTCTTACAGACATTTTGATAAAACTGAAAGAGACAAACAATACTTAGCGGTTAATATAAGGGGGTAGAACATACCCTGCCATTTCCAGAATTTGAACCCTGGACTCTCATCTTCGTAGGCAGAACTACTACTAAAGTACCTAGAACGCATTTTTATAGTACCGTAAAACCATACAACTATAGTCCAGTACTACAACTATGGTCCACAAGTTCAAATCGTAATTAAGCATCAATGGAAATCTTTATTTTGGTTTATCTACGTTTTTTAATCATTAATGAGGAGACTTTGTGTAACAACTGAGTCAATAATATAATAATTAAAAGAGAAAGTAGACATTGTGTCGTATCAAATCGGAGATATATTACTTAGTTTTGGACCATAGTTTAAGAGCTTTTGGACTATAGTTGGGTAGTTTTACAGTACTTTATTTAATTTTCAGTTAGAAGATGTAGACATGACGCTGGTTTCGGAGGCGTCGGAGCGTCTATCCTCAGATCATCTGCCTTCCAAACCCATCAACATCGATCTCTCGCAACCAGCTCACAATCTACATAACACGTTTAATAAGTAAGTATATCAACGGGCATGATGACTAAGTGGTCGAAACTATGGGTGCAAAACTTTAACAAAACTTCAAAATTGACATAATGTGAACACTTAAGGCAAGAAAATGCGAATATTATAAAAAAATCTGTATCCAATTTTATTCTCTATCTCGGAAACCTAATCTTACAATGTTTGGGTGTGTAGATATGTATATTTTATGGACGTATGTCACCTATGTGCTCTTTCATGTCCACTTGTCAAGTTTTGAAGTTTTGCACCCAAAGTTCCGACCACTAATGGTGACTGGCAAATCAAAACTATCGCCAGTTTTATATGAAATATACAAAAGTGACGTCACGTGTCACGTTTGTATACCCACTGCCAAATTACCTACCGTAAAGCCGGGTTACTTTGGCCCTAGGGGGTAACTTTGGCACAAAATTAAGTTTATCATAAAACCAAAGAATCGCATAAATTACATGATGTATTGTTATCAGGCGTTTTAGGTATGAATTTTGCATCCCGACACATACTAAAACTGTTAATTTTAAATAAGTCTGCCCGTCTGTCGAATTTTTTGTCTATCACATTTTTACGCGAAAACTGCTTAACCTAATAACACGAGAGCGGCTATGAATATACTTTGAGATATTAGGAACATCATGAAGTAAATAACTAAATAGGTTTTAATACAAAAAAAATCTTTAATGGAAGTTAGGTATCTAAAAGTTGCAAAAAACACAGCATAAAAATGTTATATGCCGATGAAATTCAGGACAAACGTGAGAATTAATCGAAATAAGAAGTATGTGAAAAGACTTTTATGATGGAGTTGTAAATTTATATCATAATAATTATTTTATTTTGTATTTGTCATTATGATGAAATCTTAATTTTACTGCAATAAAACAAACAATGTGTAAGAGGAAGTGGTGCTAATTTATACGTAATTTGTCTAAACATCTTACTTATTTACAAAATTAATAAGCGTTACGCTACAACACGAAAATAAGTCATGGGCCAAAGTAACCCTCCCGAAGATATTACTTTAGCCCAAACTTTACGAAACAGAAAAAAACTCTTGGGTATTCTTTTATTAAAGAGAAAGTGTGTAAATTACTTGATTACACTCTTAACTTTACTTCTGATTTATTAATTCTAACATAAAGGTGTTGTATTTCAATTAAATCGAATGAGAAGTAAAACACATCATTTTTTTGGGACAAAGTAACCCGGCTTTACGGTACTCTTTTAAGTTCTTTCCAATTTTGTACAGAAATTACTGCAACATGCATTTTAGTAATAACTTCTTCGGCTATAGTCATCATCCCTATTATAAAGAACTTTTTTCGAAGAGACACCAAAATACATGTTAACCATTCGTCAGTAGAATCCAAAAAAATGAAAATAAACCTAAAAACTTGTACGATATATGCCAAAGACTTCAAATGCGATGGAAAGTCAGCCATATTTATTTTGTTTACATTTTTTTATCGATTCTACTGACGACATATTTGTGGAAATGTTCAATTTTTTTTGGGAATTGAAGGCGAGTTACCTGTTACTTTTTCAGTACAGGAATTAATACGTGGATATATTAACGTTTTAACCGCCGTGAATTTTTGATCCAGCTTGCTCTTGTCGCCTAATATGTAATGCAGATCAGAACTTGCATCTAATGGGATAATCAGACAATTTCCTTACTTGCTAGGATCTGGCGATGTGAGCTGAATATTGATATATCAGACTAGGACGGTTAAAAAGTTAACCCCAGAAAATCGTAAACCAATAACTTGTTTTGTAATTTGATGACTTAGCTAAATCAAAATATCATTAAATTAGGTGAAAGTACAGAACAAAATAACGCGCGTCATCTACCTTTCTTTAATCTTGTTATAGTTATAGATACTTTCAAAATGTTGGTCACCCAATTTGTGGTGATGCAATTACTTCATAGCAATTATTGCATTCGAAAAAAGGTGTATTACGTGTGCGATATGCAGAAAGTAGATTTAGTTTATGGATGAAAGAATCCCTCTGAAATTATATCACCTATAACACCGAGTTTTCATAATAACATTGTCAATTAATAAAGTATGATCACAAAGTGTCAAGCTGCAAATGTTAGCATCATGTTCATATCAGAGGGCCTATCGCTACCATGATCAACGTGCTGTCTTTGTTGCGCTTGCCAATTCGTACGCAAGTGTGACAGGGAGGCAATATATGGATCACAGTTCAGTTCAGACTGTGGTTGATTACTAGAGGGCGGAGTATCGGTGGCAAATTTCACAATAAATGTATAGAGTCGCCTAGTAGACTAAGAAGTTATACCTGCCAAACGATATAATATATTATTTTCAATACCATTCAATTACAATGGACCGTACAGTTACATGCTGGTGACTTTGTTAAAAGAAATTGAAAATATCCCAAAACATTTACGTTATCAAATTTAGGTGTTCTACTTATTTCCAATTTACGAGTAGGTACGGTCGGCTCTAATAATATGTATAGGATCTTGAATCTTATGCCTTTGACATACGTTCCAAAATGTATACATATTATTAGACGTGACTGTACCATACTAAGTACATTAGATGTATATTATAAAAACGACTCCGTACCTTTTTTGTGAAATTTGCCACCGGTACTTCGCCCTCTATTGATTACATACAAATCCCATTCCCGAATTATATTTTCTAACGCTTTGGCGCTATTGAAAATGGGTAGAAACTCGCCGACAGTTTTGTATATGCATATTGCCTACGCGCATGCTTATACCCCTTATACCCCTTTTCACACTCTTTTCATTGACTATAATCTTGCTTCTCAAACGTTCTAGGGGTCTCACGAACATAATGAACGAACGTGGTAGCCTCAATATGTACCAGAGCGGCGAATCGTTGATGCGAATGTCTCCTCCAAGTTTGGTGTCTTCCCTGATGATGGAGAGCTCTGGAAACTTCAACCATGAGTCTTTAGACAGTAGAAAGAGTTTGCCGTCGCACAGAGATTCAGGTAAGGTTCTCAACAAAATTTTACAAAGTTTTATTTCCAACCAAAATTCACGAATAAACAATACCTTCTTGAAATAAAGCTCGTACATCAGTTTCGATTCAGTACTGATATACAACCATACTAACCATAATAAGAATGATATTAGTAAGTTTTTATGTCAACCGACTATCGTTGCTATACTTGAGGGAATCAACTTTTTTCTGTCTGTTGCCATGGTTACGGTCGCTTGAGTCACGCTGGTTTTAAACAGAATTGTCCTACTTAAATTATGCAAACATGCATTTTTCTGATGTTGATAAGCTCTTTCCTTAATGGGCCACCTACAAACATGGGCTAGAAGCATATTTGCATAGTTTAAGTAGGACAATTTTGCATAAAACCAGCGTGACTCAGGCGACCGTAACCATAGCAATAACAGACAGAAAAAAAAATATAAATATTAGATGTCATATACCAAAGAAAAACGACCAAGATCACCTATGTGCGAGGTGGGGATCGAACCCACGTACTCAGCTTTCGCGGCTGATGCCTGTACCCCTCGGCCACTCGGTCTTAGCAACCACCGGTCAAATTTCTCGGGTATATGCAATCCCTTACAAGGCTAGGCGCCTTTGACCATTCTCTGAGGGTAAGCAATACATGCCTGCACCTCCTATTTAGAATACTTTACAGTTATATGTTCAATTAGACAGAAAAAAAGTTGATTCAGCACTTACTCCCTATAATCAATTCATCCAAATGTCACCTTTTTTCACTTTAAATACTGGTGTTTTTCCATCAAATGAGTGTTGCAGATTATTGCTTGAGAAGTATAGCTGCTATATGCAAATAAATGTTCTAACTTCCTCTCGAGTTAGATTAGTGTCAGCCGGTTGGCATTTTATAACAATTTTCTGTCATTTTTTATTTATTGTAGGAATACCGCCGTCAGGACGAGAAAGCATAGACCCAATGATGACCAGCATGACCCTCTCAATACTGGACGAAAAAGACATGAGCACAAGCTTCCTCTCCCAAACCACATACCCTGACAACGATAGCCTCATGGATTCCCTTCCACCTAGTCTCGTCAGCTCAGTTAACTCTTCCTATATAGTCTCCAACATGTCCAAACACGCCAGGGAATCCACAGACTCAAATATCTTCAGCTCAGCTACCTTCACCCATCTAGAACAATCAGAAAAATTACTATCCGCCCGCCCTCGACACCAACCTTTCAACCATTTCCAAAAACGAGAAAACGAATTCAGAAGATCCGAAAGCTACACCAAAGCGAAAGACGAAGCGTGCCAAATTGACCCAAGCAAGGTTTTAGTCGAAAACGGAGACAAAAACACGACGAAAACCCCAAATAAATCGGACATGTCTGAAACAGTTACTCTACACTATTCCAATTCGAAATTCAGAAGGGACGAAAAGGAGAATTTGAATTCTACGTTCGAGAAAGACGATGCGTTTTTCAAGGACATGAACATGCAACGGACGGATTTAGGGAAAAACAGTTTAAACGTTACTTTAGATAAACAGGAATTAAACGAGATCATACAGGCGCGTCAGAAACTCTCCTTAGCTAGAAAAACTCTGCCAGAAACGGATAAACTTCCTAATCAGACGGATGCTATTAAAACTATACAACTTCCAAACGGCCCAACTATAACTGTACCTCGTCATAGTATGGAGAACGCTTCAGAATTATTGTCTAGAAGAAGAATGAACAATAGTTTTGATAAAGAAGAGCCAGCGACGAGGGAAACTCCAAAAAGGAACGCTACGTTTAAAAAGTTGTCACCACGGGCAGCATCTATGGATAGCACGGTGGTGTATACGACAAAGAAAGATGATAGTGAACTGATTGATATCAATTTGGCGACTACGAACCTTATTGAGTCCAGTGAGAGGATAACGCTTGATGTAAGTTTCAAATTGTACTCCTGAAAATCAAAAATATTATTATTATTAATTTACTAAAGCAGCTGTCATCTGTTTGCAGTCCAGTGATCAATGAGGGTTTTTTACTTTTTCTGCCATATACATTTAGGAATTTTATCTTGATCTGCGTTTTAATATTGTAAATATATCGCTTATATTTTATAAAATTAATTATCCAAACACAGTTTTTATTGAAATTTTGTGCTTAATTGAGGAGTGTCATTTCATTACGGCTTATTTCCACTTTGTCAATATAGATTATTTCTCTTATATATATTATATACCTATAAAAAATAACCTTTTCCTAACAAGTGCGGAAAAGTAAACTTTGCGCACGCTTTGCGTGCGTAAATTTCTCTTTTTAAGGCTCTTGTTATGAAAAAAGTCGTTCGATACACGTGTAAAAACTTCTTTTTAACTCGGGTGATTGTTACCCTCGTTTCACTCGGGCTCCAACTTTCACCCTCGTCGAAAGAATTTTTTTTGCACTTGTATCGAAATGTACTATTGTTGACATAGTGGAAATAAGCGCTTTTGAAAAGACACTTCTCAATTAGTGCTTAATTGGCGTTACAAACATGACTAAAATGAAGGTTTTCCAATTTCACGCTAACTCGGTGCTTAGCCAAGTTGCCAATCGCTAGCGCTTCATCGTCAATCGTAAGCGAAAGGCAGCTAAATGTCTTTGTCGCACTAATATGCAAGAGTGACAGAGAGGGAAAACTACGATACGCTACTAAGCGCTAGCGACTGGCAACTTGGCTAAGGCTAGGTCGTCCCTAAAAGTGATAACTGATAAAGCTCATATAGATGTTGTGCTTGTAGGAATGGGGGTCCCAGCAGCGAGCGATGGCGGGCTCGGGCTCCAGCACCGACACGGGCACGTTTAGCTCCTCCAGTCCGCCCGACAGCGTGCCCGACTCTATGCGACATGAGACCGGTAACATTATATATGTTGTACTTGTAGGAATGGTCCCAGCAGCGAGCGATGGCGGGCTCGGGCTCCAGCACCGACACGGGCACGTTTAGCTCCTCCAGTCCGCCCGACAGCGTGCCCGACTCTATGCGACATGAGACCGGTAACATTATATATGTTGTACTTGTAGGAATGGTCCCAGCAGCGAGCGATGGCGGGCTCGGGCTCCAGCACCGACACGGGCACGTTTAGCTCCTCCAGTCCGCCCGACAGCGTGCCCGACTCTATGCGACATGAGACCGGTAACATTATATATGTTGTACTTGTAGGAATGGTCCCAGCAGCGAGCGATGGCGGGCTCGGGCTCCAGCACCGACACGGGCACGTTTAGCTCCTCCAGTCCGCCCGACAGCGTGCCCGACTCTATGCGACATGAGACCGGTAACATTATATATGTTGTACTTGTAGGAATGGTCCCAGCAGCGAGCGATGGCGGGCTCGGGCTCCAGCACCGACACGGGCACGTTTAGCTCCTCCAGTCCGCCCGACAGCGTGCCCGACTCTATGCGACATGAGACCGGTAACATTATATATGTTGTACTTGTAGGAATGGTCCCAGCAGCGAGCGATGGCGGGCTCGGGCTCCAGCACCGACACGGGCACGTTTAGCTCCTCCAGTCCGCCCGACAGCGTGCCCGACTCTATGCGACATGAGACCGGTAACATTATATATGTTGTACTTGTAGGAATGGTCCCAGCAGCGAGCGATGGCGGGCTCGGGCTCCAGCACCGACACCATTATACATATTTTTTCTTTTTTTTAATTCAGAATAGATAGACGTTTGACCACGATCATACCCTGCTGGTAAGTGATGATACAAACTACGGTGGAGGACAATCTTACTTAACCCTTAGGTGCATATGGTATCACACATTTTAATTCTGAAATGACTTATGTAAACAATCGATTAGAACTCTGTTGCTCAGTGTGTCAGTCGCAATTGATTACTTATTTCGACATGTGTCATTTCGGTCGTATCATTTATGATACTGTATGCACCTAAGGGATAAATCGACCTAGTCCCATGGTAAGTTAACCCATAACCCTTTACCTACGGGTGTCAACCACCACTGACAAATTATACGGAGTGTTACATGAGCCACTGAGAACCTTGAACGGGGTGATTTCGTAAGTTATATTGAACAAATTTTACTATAGGGCCAATCACAAATTCAAAAAAAAAGTCTTTTTCATTTTGACCGATCGATAATGACATTTTTGTATGAAAGTGCCAAATTTTTGAGATTTCCGGGTTTGCTCTATAGTAAAAGCTGAAGTATAACCTACCAAATCACTCCGTTCAAGGTTTTCAGTGGCTCGTGTAGTTATACTTATATAATGGTATCAAGTCAAACAATACAACAGCACGATTGTACGATGCATAATAAGTCTTTTCATCACTACATAGTATAAAATAAAGTCACTTTTTCTGTCCCTATGTCCCTTTGTACTTTGTACGCTTAAATCTTTAAAACTACGCAACGGATTTTGATGAGATTTCAATCTTAAAGCCTTGATATTTTATTATTACACCGTAATTGGTAGAGTAATTCAAGAGGAAGGTTTTTATCTAGGTATAGTACCCGTGCGCAGCCGGGGCGGGTCGCTAGTATATTATATAAATAGGCTGCCTGTGGGTTTTTCTGGATATTAGAAGTAGTGGTTGTAAATAGTATTCACTAATAGAATCTAGTACTATTTTAAGTAATTTGTTCTTCCATAAAGCTTCTAGGGGGGGTCTATTCTGACTTCTGAGTAGGGCTGCCAACTGTCCCGCTATATGCGGGACGTCCCGTTTCTGGGGCCCTAAAGTATGCGTCCCGCAAAGGGTTCGCGCGGGACGCCGATTGTCCCGCTTTTCAGGAAATACTAAAATAATAATATGAATATGTAAATGAGAGCAATTTAAGATTGCGTCATGTTAATTTGAATATTTTGAATGTACCGCGACGTCCGCGGCTATAGCCTGCGATCACCGTGCACTGAACGTGTATACTGCCAAAATATGAATGATTGCGATGGGTATGTTAGGTGCATCTAAATCGAACCGATCTGAAATTAATAATTGTTTTTAATGTAATTGACATGATAATTTGTAATAGATGTTTCTAAAGTTGTGTAACATAACGCTTTTAGCATACCTCAAAAAGAAAAAACCGAACCCTTAAAATCCTATAATATCGCTTGTCTGCCTGTCTGTCCGTCTGTTACAGCCGATTTGCTCCGAAGCTACTGGACCGATTGAGGTGGAATTTGGTACACATGTGTAAGTTAGTGACCCAACGATGGATGTGGAACGTTAATTAATGAATTTCCAATATCAGGGCTGCTTTAGAAAATTGTGAAATATAAAAGTGTCTTAATGAGAGGATTTTCATTTTTTATTTTATTATTTGTGACATGCAAATAACATTGAAGTTATTTAAATAATAGGCGAAAAGAACCACCCCCATTCTCCGAAACTACAGTACTTAAATTTGGCAATAATTACAGAAAATAGTTTCTTACGTATCTAGTTAGTTTACAGAAAAACCGGTAGCCTGTAATTTTTTTTATATTTGGTGTTACGGAACCCTTTGTGTACGAGTTTGACTCGCACTTGGTCGGTTTTTATCATTTAATACACTTTCGTGCTTGTGTCCCGCATTTTATAGCCAAGTCCCGCAATTTATTCGCGAATGTACCGCATGTCTGTGGTTTTTGGTTGGCAGCCCTACTTCTGAGTCCCAAAACCTCACTGGCTACGGGAATTCACTTATTTTTTTTTGGCCATCTTGTATAACAGGGCGAGCATTTTGAATAACCTACCTTATTTTATTTAAGCTATTTATAATTTTTGATGTCTCCCTTTTATTTCAGGTTCAAATATATCATCAACACCTCTAATAGGTCTACGTAAACCGAAAGACCTTTTAAACATACACTCAACCATATCCCCCATATACGACATGGTCGACGACAAATCTTACACCGTGACAAAAGTAGCAGGCAACTCGCCTATGGAGCGAACTTACGATAAATCATATAACATGAACAAAATACCGAGTGCTAATTCATCGATGGACAAAACTTATGACATGCACAATACGGTAATAAATAGTGCTACTATGGTTAAGAAGAGTTCGGCCAAGAGGGACATTTTAGCTGGGAAAGTTAGTCCGGATAAGAAAATGTTTGGGCCCAGTGCTCCTGTGAAAGCGCAAAGCACGGGTAAGTTGTGAGATGCTTAATTTTTTTTTTCTCAAACATGCAATGAAATATTGTCTTTACGTTCTTTAAAATAGACTCGGAAGTATCGCTTTTAGGGCGCAGTAACTCACTGGGATAGAAATGGAATTACGGAATTGAAAACTGGAGGGGAGACCTTTGCTTTGGGACACCCGTTAACAGGCTGTAAATAGTAGATTGTGTCACAAGGGATCAAAATGGTATATTTCTGTCGTGGTCGTATATTTAATTCTGAATGGAGCAACGGATTCCACAATTGAATCCTGAGCGTAATGAAGGATTCAAGCGTTAACGCCCAAGACGAAATAATTTTGATACCGTGTGACACTGCTTTTCACACCACCTATGAGAAAAATAAAAGATATATCACATATTTAATATTTATGCAAATAATCAATTCTGAACAAATTTTTATCAATTATGAACGTACTGTTTAATTTCATATTTCATTGTTATTTTTTAGGCTGGCAATAGAAAGTCCTTGAACAGAAAAGTGCCACTTTGATCCCTCCCAGCAGGGAAGGAAAGGCCCGTATTCGAATAGGTGTTGTGAAAAATATATATGTCTCGCGATACTATAAATTCTATCGTAATTGTGTATCTTTTACTCCATATACAGGTTCGTGCGCAAGCGCTATGGCCCCACCGATGGCAGTTCCAAGAAAAACTGGTCTCCCGACTTCCAAGCTAAGGCAGTATAGTTCACATAAGGAACTTAGCAGGATACCAGGTAATTTGTCTCCTTTAGCGGTCATTATTTGGTATTAAGTATGTTCTACGTAGGCGATTCAAAGCGACGAGACTTGCGACGCGATTCGATGAGACGAAGTCTATGCGATAGTCTTGTCCCACGTGCACGCGAAAAGTCTCATCGCTCGGACATTTTCAATAAACAAAACGACACACTATTATCCCGTCGCGTCTCGATCACGCGAAAATATCAAACGTAGGACACTTGTATTAGCTGGCGGTTACGAACAAAATAAATCATTTTATTTTATTTTTATTTTTTTTATTTTATTTTATTTGGAGATCCAACAGCTGTTACAAAGACATACAAAGACATTAGACATAAAGTATAAACAAGAAGCCAATTATAGGAACTCGCAGATAAATCCATTTTATGCTTAACTAAAAGGTATGGTACGCACTAATGCAATCACACATAACCAAAAATAATATCATGGAAGCCATACTAAATGAAAGCGCCTTTCAAAAACGGTCCTGAATTTTACAAGTGTCACCCCCGTCTTCAATGCATCACGGTCATGAATTGCAATATCAACCTATTATATCAACCGCCATTTAAATTTTGATGGGCTATATTCTATAAACATTTGTCAACGATGTTGCGCCGAAATATGCGCGGTGATAAGAAAAGCACTATGTCTTGCCCGTCTTGGCGCAATTGAACAATTGTTTTTAGGGGCATTTTTGAGCTGACTTTAGACGTCCGGATGTTATATTATATGGTCGCAGGCTGGCGGCTGTTTGATTTTATCGCGTCACGTCGCTAGGGAATCGCTCACCTACGACACCGCGTAATAATACAAATCGCTTAGCCAAGATGCCAATCACTAACGCCGCGGCCACGACATCGGTCTAAGGCGACCGGCTTAGCGGAAAACGTATGGTGCTCCCTCTCGTACCCATATCGGCATCCCGCTCCAACTCATGGATTCGCTCGCCGCTGGTCGCCTTAGACCAATGTCGTGGACGGGCCGTAATAGCTTCTACTACTACCTAGAGGTAGTTCTTAGTTCTTTCAGTCAGATATATCTACTTGGCCTGTAACCTTTCGTATCCCGTCCTCTATAGTAATGTACTAATCCTTTTTTCTGTGAAAAAATATTTATTATTATTTATTAAAACAAAAGTTACACCATATTACAGTATAACACCAATACCTCATGAAACTAAAATTAAACACTTAAAATCGTCGTAAAGGGTTGTTCTCTTCGCGTTTGAACAGCTTTTATTACCTTCCTTACATTTATTCTAATTGAGCCAAAATAATGGCTATAATTATATCAATCGCGATTGTATTGTACAGAGTTTTATCAAATCACTGTTATTTTGGCTCATATTGTCTCACACTGTTATTTTGTCCAGAATATGTGAGGAAGGGAATGAAGCGGTTGAAACGCCAAGAGAACAACCCTAAAATGCATCTTTTTTGTACATTGCCAGCAGGCAACCCTGCAGCGAGGGCGCTACCGCGAGCTGGCAACATGGTGCGTCGCGGCGTGTACGCGTCCAACCCCGCGCTGAGCCCGACCCACCCCGCGCCGCAGCCTATCCGCAGGGACTCCTACACGCTGCAAGTGGTATGGAGTGCGACTGCTGTGTATATTGTAGCAGGCAACCCGGCAACATGGTGCGTCGCGGCGTGTACGCGTCCAACCCCGCGCTGAGCCCGACCCACCCCGCGCCGCAGCCTATCCGCAGGGACTCGTACACGCTGCAAGTGGTATGGAGTGCGACTGCTGTGTATATTGTAGCAGGCGAGCCGGCAACATGGTGCGTCGCGGCGTGTACGCGTCCAACCCCGCGCTGAGCCCGACCCACCCCGCGCCGCAGCCTATCCGCAGGGACTCCTACACGCTGCAAGTGGTATGGAGTGCGACTGCTGTGTATATTGTAGCAGGCGAGCCGGCAACATGGTGTGATGAAAAACATTGTGTGTGCCACGGGCGGTACAAGAATTATGAACTCGTGTGAACTAAAGGCCTTCGGATTGGAATTTACTTTAACACCCTTTATACATCATCATCAGCCTATCTTAGTCCACTGCTGGACGTAGGCCTCTCCTATTAACTATGCGTATAGACGCATTAGGAGGTAAATGCCCATAATCGCCACGCTGGGCAAGCGGATTGGTTCGCAGTAATGTGTCCACTATGATGACGCTGCTGCCCATCATCAATCTTGTAGAATGGTCAGTGACACTTTAATCCCTTAGTCGACTCTTACGACACCCGCAGTAGGAGTTGGGGTGGCGATAAATGTATTCTTACTCCCGTCACCACACGGCATCACACTTGTTCACAATTTCTTATTTGCCGCCCTTAATACACAGTGACTAACATAGGCTCATGATGATGAATACACAATGTACTGATTTAGTTATACAAAGGACTATGCGTCAAAATGGACCAGAAACCAACAGAGCTGGGAGCAGTGTCATTAAAAAGGCCTGTTTATGTACTTTATTTCATTCTATAGGTGCAAAGTTGAATTCCATAGGATAATTTTATATGAGTAATTCGTTCTGCGGATACTCTCTAAGTAAATCACCGTCGTTCAGACATCATTCATAATAGTATTTACTCTGACTAAAATACAAATATCTCTGTTTTGCAATGGAATCGAGCATAGTGCCCATAGAATGAAATGAAATAAATGTAAATACCTATTTAATGACACCACTTTCAGCTCTGTTGGTTCTTGGTCCACTCTCCATACAAATATGCCCATGGTCCTTTGCAGGAAGAAGAGCCGGCATCGAAGCCCGTGCAACCGGCGCTGGTGCGACAAGCCACTGAGACCATCCGCCGGGACCGGCCCGTCAGCCAACTGGTCGCGCCTAAAGATGTACGTACTTTCATGCTCACAGTTGGCTCATTTGTAGTCATCGTTATCAACGTGCGGTTTTGGTGGCAAAGTATGGTTGACAGAAAAATCAAATGCACAGGTATTTTATCAATTATTAAAATTTCAGAATTTATAGTAATTTTAATTATAATAATTAATTACCTATACATATTTTAATAGCTTATTCAAATGACACTGATCAAACGAGTACACGACTAAAATATATTAAACAGATTGACGTCAAATTGAAAAATCCATTGTATAACACTGATCTTAATCCACTTCAATATTAATATTAGGGCTCATGCCTAAATCATGTGAGGTTCCCCCCCCCCCCCCTATAGGACCTCGCGTGATTTATGCACAAGCCCTTACTTAAAATAAAGACTTTGCAAAATGTAATTTAAGGTATTATTTTGTGTCATAATAAATATGACATTCGATTTTTTCTTTATTAAAGTAGGATATAGTTTGTATGTATCCTAAGGAGAGTACTATTTTTACTGAGAGTACGAGTAATAGAATAAAATCGCATTTTCACATTTGTTACTTTTTCTGTCAACCATAGCCATTGCCACCAAAACCGCACGTTGATAACGATGACTAGTCATTTGCAGTAAAAGTGTACCTTTTAAACGTATTGCGAAAACGCAAATCAAATTATTTATTAACTAAATATTTTGATTTGTACTTTTTATTTTGCCCCAGTAGTCACAATACTTAATACTATATAAATTATAAATATTAGATGTCATATACCAAAGAAAAACGACCAAGATCACCAATGTCCGAGGTGGGGATGGGTGTGATCTTGGTCGTTTTTCTTTGGTATATGACATCTAATATTTATAATGTACCTTTTAATTTTTATATGCGATCATGGACTGTAATACACCATTTTACTCGGCATCGTGCGTACTTTTCAGTTATGAAACAAAAAAAGTATGTCTCTAATGTCTCGAAAATAAGTATGTAAATTGAGTTTAGTTACTCCCTTAATAAATGTATCAAACGAAATGTAACGAAACTGATTTAAAAAAATCTCAAATTCGTTACAGAATTTTTCATACTTTTAGTATGGGAGTAACAAAAGTGAGAAATCTCAATTTACATACTTACTTTCGTGACGTTATTTGTAATCTTTCACACTTCGCTGAAATTGTCCAATATGTCACAAAGTCAGTTAATTTTTCAAATAATTATTTTTATTTTGAGTAAAATCGTACAGGAAATGGATTCCCAATTATTGAAAAGTCTGAAGTAACAGTATGTACTTTTCTTTGGAAGTAAAAATATATTCTTCAATTAAAACTATTTTTACTGTCATATGAAAAATGCTGATAAATATTGTGACAAATTCGGCAAGCGTGTTAAAAGTAGGCTATTTGACTGTCGCCCAGCATAGTCAAAAACCCTACACATCAATTCAGACCTGGGATAACTGGGGGCAAGTTATAGGGATTTGATATCGATTAAAAAGATGTCGATATAATTATAATGAAAGATGTGCTCATTGAACATTCTCGATTACAGTACTGAGGTTCGATGTCATGTCTGATATCGGGCCTCTTCAGATAGTAAAAGTATGCAGATGTCATTTTGATCAATATGACAATTTACTGTCACTACCATTCATATCTTAGAAGAATATACGTGGTAATATTTCATTACGTTTGTTCCGAAATCGAAAATAATCATGCCCGCCCTCGCGAATATTACTATTATTTATTTATGCCGAATAACATTTTGATGTTGTCATTCACAGTAACACCGATATATTTTTAGTCGATAAAATATTTTGCTACGTCACTTTCGTATAAATGCCCCGAATTATCCCAGGTATGCACATCATAAATCGGATCAGGAACTAAATGTTAACATCGTGCCTAACCCCATGTCATTGTGTTGTCCTAACGTGTTAACCCATAACATTTGTGACGTCAGCTGCGCGCGAGTGGCATCGGTGTCGCGGTCGCTATGCGAAATCATCACATGCCGGTGAGTACACTATTTAGGTACAGTCAGCAGCAGGGCTCGGATACCGGTTTTTACTCCATACAAAAGAATGGTTCGAATTTCGTTCTTTTTTGTTCTTCGGTATATCAATTCTTTGGTAATGGAGTAATTTAAAAATACGACGTTGGTAATTTCATAACATTTTGAGTACTACATAAAGAATATAAAACATTTTGAATATTGGGCTATTTCGAGGTTCTCGAAAAAAATCGGTTCCGAGCCTTGGTCAGCAGTACATACTGCCAAGCGGGCAGGGTGTTCAAAATGAACTTGGCACGAGCTTATTTGGTCTCATCGCAAGATCAGCGCTGGCTGTTTATTTCTGTTGTTATTTTTTTTAGTAAAATCAAAGTATACGAATAAACTATTATTCGGGTCAAAATTCTTTTCGTTGTCTTGTATCATACCACTCTGTCACGCTTTTAGTTGCTGTTTCGTCTCAGTATATAAAAAAAATCCAGTGTACTTTTTTTTTTCACGCTAGATTTTAATCCATACATCAATAATTGGAAACAAAACCATCATCTCATACAAAAGTTGTCTTGTTTCATACCACTCTGTCACGCTTTTAGTTGCTGTTTCGTCTCAGTATACAAAAAAAAATCCGGTGCACTTGTATTTCTTTATCACGCTAGATTTTAATCCAGGGGGTATCAACTTTTTTCTGTATGTTATTGCCATGGTTACGGTCGTCTGAGTCCCGCTGGTTTTATGCAAGATTATGCTATTTGAACTATGCAAACATGCATTTTTCTGGTGTTGGTAAGTCCGTTCCTTAATGGGCCACCTACAAACATGTACTACATGCATGTTTGCATAATTTAAGTGTCATAATTTTGCATAAAACCAGCGTGACTCAGGTGACCGTAACCGTGGCAATAACAGACAGAAAAAAGTTGATTCACCCCCATAAATCAAAAATTGGAATTAAAACATCATCTCATACAAAAATCACAACTGTGTCACGTTTTTAGGGAATAGGGACACAAAATAAGACTACGAAAAGAATTTTGACCCATTCTATTCTTATTGCTAAGACTATAAGAGTGTGTTAAGACCATTAGAAAAACCCTACCCGCTAAGCAATATCTGCTGCTGACTATACCATTTCATACTTTGCCATTGTGACAACAATTTGAGGTTCCTAGAAAGTTTCATTTTGATTTTCATTGTGACAAAGTCCGAAATGATATCTGAATCAATTTCTTGTACATCGATCATTCGTGACATTTATTATGTAAGTATCTGAGTTTTTATCGCACGTTAAGATTGCTGAAGACAGGGATAGGTGGAAGAGAGAGTGGGAGCCCGTTGCCCAGCAGTAGGACAGTATAGACTCTTAAATAAATAATAATAAGATAGACAGCTATGGAGTCGATACCTACATTAAAATTCAAGTCATATTCAGGAAAGGTGACTGACTGTTGGACTTTATCCGCAACCGTCTAACCGTGCGATAAAAACTCCGATACCTACTTATTACAATGCTAATAAAGGACTATAGTTGCAGATTTCTAAGAATGAACTTTTGACAGTTATAGATTTAACCTTATTAGTATGAGGGTAAGACTCACCCTTTTTCCGATAGTCTTAACGTCATATACAGGGTGTTCCACGAGCCACTGAAAACCTTGAACGGGGTTGATTTGGTAGGTTAAACTGAACAACTTTTACTATGGAGCTAACCCAGAAATCTCAAACAAAAATTTTTTTTTTTTTCATATAAAATGTCGTGATCAATAATCGGTGAAAATGTATGAAACATTTTTTTTTAGATTTTGTGATTGGCCCCATATTAAAAGTTGTTCAGTATAGCATATTAAATCACCCCGTTCAAGGTGTTCAGTGGCTCGTGGAACACCCTGTATATAAGGCTCATTTCTACGCTATCAAACGTTCATTCTTAGAAATCTGCAACTATAACAGAGGCCACACTGCATGGGCCGCGTTCGTTTGCCTGATCGGTAGGTTTGCCAGACTTACTGTAATTATATAACAGCTGTTGGATTTCCAAATAAAATAAAAAGACACGTAAATTACGCTAAAATACTTATTTGGAACTTAATTGACAACATTTCATATTTTTTAGTGCTAGTTTTTGTCTGTTTTGAAAGAACTCAATACTAAAAGATACACGTATTTTTTATTTTTCAAAAAAATTGCTATTTTAGCGCGAAAATGCCTTTTTATTACTACTTCGAGCAGAAAGAGCGTAAATTACAAATGTAAAAAAATCAGCTAAATGACGTCACAACTGATGAACACATAAGAAAACGCCGAAAAACGGTAACAAGTGTCAAATGTTACTGCCAAACACAAGTGACATTCCAAAAACAAGTTTTTTTTTGTTATAGTGGCAGCTCTGAATCAACTATGTGACGTCACTTCACCTTTAAACTATATAATTTTTGTGATCTACATGCGTATATCTCGAAATGGTTTTCGATTTAGGGACATCGAAAATTTTGAAACGTTGTCAATTTAAATAGTCAGCAATCTCCTATTACCCTCCGAATACTGTATTTTTTCAGTGTGTAGTGTGTGCTTTATTTTTTCACCTTTAAAGCGACGTCACTGTATGTCACAAAACAATATCTGGCAAGCCTACTTAATCGTGCTGCCTCAGCGCGGCAAATTCGCGAGACTGTCCGTCTTAGTAGACACACACTGAACTAATGGTTAGTTTTTTATTAATCGTATTTGTAGTGGCGTCACTCTTAAATGTTGGCCTTTATGTCTTTGGAATAAGGTTTACTGATAGTCAATTGATTGCGAAAAGTGGAATACAAGTACAGAATGTTTGTGAGGGTGTAAACTCAGAATATACATATCATCATCATCATCATCATCAGCCAATTGACGTCCACTGCTGGACATAGGCCTCCCCCAGAGAGTTCCACAAAGATCGGTCGTGAGCTGTCCGCATCCATTGGACACCCGCAACCTTTACAAGGTCGTCGCTCCATATACAATATACATATATACATACGAAAATCTATGCTCTTGATAATTCATCTGTACATGTGTTGGTGGTGGGGTGATGGTATGTTTGGATGCTTTCGGACCAATGTTATTTATTTATTTAAACTTTATTTCACAGTAAAAACATACAGATACAACAGGCGGACTTAATGCCATAAGGCATTCTCTACCAGTCAACCTACAGGCCAAACAAAAACATTAATGCTGCGGGGTTATATCGAAAGTTTTCAGTTCTTTGAGGCATAAACACTCGAATGGCCGAAAAGGCGTTCACTGACATCCATATAAATCAAGTTATTCAATAGGGATGATGCCTGTAGGTAAAATAAATTATTTCACATTATGCACGACATAATTCACGCAGAAATGATTTTAGTGATCGTTATCAACGTGCACTTTCCGTGGCAATGGCTATGGTTGACAGAAAAAGTAACAAATGTGAAAATGCGATTTTGTTCTATTACTCGTACTCTCAGTAAAAATAGTACTCTCCTTAGGATACGTACAAACTATATCCTACTTAAAAAAAAAAATCTAATATCATTAATTTATGACACAAAATAGTACCTTAAAAAATTAAATTTTGCGAATTCTTTATTTTAAGTAAAATTAATATTCAAGTGTATAAGATCAGTGTTACATAATGGATTTTTCAATTTGACGTGAACGTTTGACAGCCGTATCTGTTTAATATATTTTAGTTGTATACTCGTTTGATCAGTGTAATTTGAATAAGTGATTAAAATAATGTATAGGTAATTAATTATTATACTGTCAACCATACTTTGCCACCAAAACCGCACGTTGATAACGATGACTAGATTGATTACTAAAATGTACCTTATATTAATAAAAATGCGTTTCCTTTAGCCACCCACGAATCGGCCGTACTCAATAGCTGGGGCGTCTCAACTAAGAGTGGTACGGCCAGCGACCGTGCCGCTACATAAACCAGGGCCCGGTACGTATTTTTATACAATAGTGCATTACATCAGAGGCCGGGAAAATGAGGATTTCCGGCCAAGTTGGTATATACAGGTAACGAGGCCCGTTTTCACGCCGAGGCATGTATAGTGCTTTTCTAAAACATACAAAGAAATACAAAAAAAATAATGACAATATTGTCGAAATTAAAAAAAGTTACTTTGCAAGCCTAGGCCTGAAAAGTGTTATGAAATTCCATTTCCATCCCAGTGAGTTACTGCGCCCTAAAAGCGATATTTCCGAGTCTATTTTAAGGAACGTAAAGACAATATTTCATTGCATGAGAAAATGGGTTTGTACGGTCGAGCAAATTGGATGTTTAACAGTGTATGGCTCACTCTACATTGGACGTGCTTAGTAAATATAACCTGTAATGCGGTGTACAAAACTGCGATCGCCAACCCGCCTGCCAAGCGTGGCGATTATGGCAAAACCCCCTCCTTAAATATGATGAGTACAAACTCTCTGGGGGAGGCCTATGTCCAGCAGTGGACGTCAATTGGCTGATGATGATGATGATGAGTAAATATAACACAACTAAATCTTGAACTGCAAAGTGCTAAACATCCAATTTCCTAGATACTTAAATGACATTTTGATACCCTAACTAATCAAAAATATTCCGTGCGCCAGAAAAAGGGAAAAAAATGTAAAGAAACCTAAAACCTTGCATTACCTATTTCATACTCATGCACTTTTAGAACACTATCTTGGTCTTCATCAACTTATAACCTTAAATTTTTAGTTGACATAGACATTTTTAGTTAAAACTATTGATATTTATTAGTATTTGCGTAAATATAATTCTACTTGTTTGAAAATGTGTCAAAGATTGTAATTGCTATTGATTGTCACGGAATACTTTTTTCTCAAACTTGCTACGGAATGTTGATGTTACTTTCTTTAAATTAAGCCCGGAAATACTATGTATCCGGTGTCATATGCTAAGATGATATGTAAAGAGATTTCATGTATTTATTTCACACCTAGGACTGCAAACAAACTGTCTTTTGTTTTGAAACGTCAAATTGTGACACTAGGTCTCGACATTCAGCCACAGAAAAAAAAATAACCTAAGAACTAATGTCTATACCAACAGGTAAAAGGATACCTCAAACAGATTTAAAAAAAAGTTAGGCGCGAATGTTTTTTTTAACCCTTAATCGGATAATGGGAATATGTTTCCCACCTGTTTTGAATCTTGTGTGTCACTGATAAGGGCCAAAACCAATGAAATTTTGGTGTGACTCGTGTTTGATTAAGGGTTAATGTTGTACGATACTGTACTATTGGTTTATTTACAAATCAAATAGTGTGGTTCGGCGAAATCAGTTCGTTTTATTTCATGGCAAGTTTGAGAAAAGCACTAAGTATACAAATCTCGGCGAGAAACAGGGTTACAGGCCGCGTATTCCTATCTGGCCTCAGTTCCTTCGGCCAGATATATCTACTTGGCCTGTAACCCTTCGTTTCCCGTCCTCTATAGTAATGTACTATTACGAGCTGCAAAAGTTAACGGGAAATTCAAAATGATACGCTATATTCCGGCTCCCGGGGGCTTTTCTGTATGTTATTGCCATGGTTACGGTCGCATGAGTCACGCTGGTTTTATGCAAAATTATGCTACTTAAACTATGCAAAAATACATATTTCTGGTGTTAATAAGCCCTTTCCTTAATGAGCCACCTACAGACATACACTACATGCATGTTTGCCTAATTTAAGTAGCATAATCTTGCATTAAACTAGCGTGACTCAGGCGACCGTATCCATGGCAATAACAGACAGAGAAAAGTTGATTCACCCATATGGTAATCGCACACTTTTTTGTTATTAGTAAACAATCAAGCAAAACCCTTTGAACCCTGAGAAATATGTGCATCCCTGTGGTTGATGAGGTTTTGAATTAAGAGTGAAGAAGTTGTATTATGCTACAACGGGCATATCACGCACACGTGCATTTGCTGCGCATGCATCTGGGTGCTTAAACAAGTTGCCAATCGCTAGCGCTTAATCGTCGATCGTAAACGAAAGGCAGCTAACTGTCTTTGTCGCACTAATATAAAAGAGTGACAGAGACGGAAAACTACGATGACCACTCACTTGCTTCATGTAGCTTTTGTTACATGTCATCACTCTTATTTAACATAGACATAGAGTCTATCGCAAAAATCAAAGCAAGTGAGTGGCTAAGCTACTTAGCGTTAACGATTGGCAACTTGGCTAAGCGTCGTGTCGTGTGGCTTGCCCTTTAATGTGGCTCTACAGTGGATTCATCCTTATTTGTCTTATCACGTAAACAAACAAAATGTCAAAGATGCTCAAAGACAATGACTAGTGATTAGAAATGTCGAAATAATGAAATGTCAGCTATAATTTCACTATTTAAGTAAATAGAGGAATATCTATTTTGCGTCGTCTGTCAGGAAGAGAATTAATTAGTACAATATTAATATCAAAAACAAATTGAAATCAACTACCACAATTTTGGTAAATTATTGCAATTTATTTTAATCAGGGATCGCAACCGGTAATCTGAATACAGGTTTTAAATAAGGTATTACCTGTAATAGCGAATTTCGCTACGTATATCGGTTAATGTCAAAATAGTGGTATAATCAATATTGGTATTCAAATATATTAGAGGTTTAGCTATTTGACAGCAATACCTGTATAATGAGATTTACCCCTAAACACGATTACCGGTATTAACTGTCAATGTCAGTTCTGTCAGGCCAAGAAGTTGTTCTAATATGTTGATATTATTCTCTTAAGATTATTATGACAAAAAGGCCAAACTGAATATAATCATAACCCGAAAGAAACGTAATTCCATTAAGTTAAGGTTTAAGTTACTTAAAACAAAGAGGGTTTCCTTAGCTTTTTGCAGGTAAGTGTAAATCGTTTATGATGAGAAAACAGGACAGCAAGTTTTCGAGTGTTATCGCCTTTATTCGAGTCTCATTCTTATAAACGAAGGATAAAGATCTTACGGACTGTTATATCATAATCAGTGACATATTCTTTTCGATTTACACTATGCTAATGCATATGTTTTCGTTTAGTTATACACGTTTTGGCAAACGACCCTTTAATCTAGTTTATTATTAAAATTACATGAGCCTTGTATTTTTCCTATAACCTCCTGCCGCCCAGACCATAAAATTTGCCTGAGAATTTTGAATGAATAATGCAGGAAATAGAATAGAATTTCTTTTGTTTAAGGAGACCTTTTAATAGGCTTCTGGGCGGCAGGAGGAATATATTTTTAATACCTAATTCAGAGTTTTTATACGATTTGCTCAGCATCCAACTCACACGTGTGCAGTGTTTTTCTGGTTCTAGTAGCAGACAAATTTACCCAACTTGACAAAACTTCGATGGCGTTGCGGTATGTACATCGAGTTCATAAATATATGAGCTAATCCAAGAACTCAAAAATAAATGAGCATAGAAAGATACATATGCATTTGAACAGATTTACCAATCAAAAATACATATTACCTGTCATATTTATCTGAGCATGTCTCACATAAATATGTAAGCAACTGAGTCATAAATATCTGTACTAATATTTTTCAAAATTATATAACTGAAACTCAACAAATATTTACGCAAAACTTTTTCCGTATATTTTGACAATCATCGAAAAGAGTACCGTACTGTTCATACTTTTGTCTCTTTCACTTTACGTGTGACGTCATAGAAGTATCATTAGTATTTGCTTGCGGCTTTTTACCCATATTTGCCGTTTTGTATTTTTGATTGACTTAAAATAGGTTGTTATCAACTTTAATGACTGACCACTTACAAATTTATAAATGATATTGGTACTTTATTTCCTGCCGTGTATAGTAAGTGTAAGAGTAAGTAAAAATGTCAATGACAAATTTTCAATAATTAATTATTTTAATTAGGGGGCTATCAAATAATTCTGTCATCTGTCAAGTAAAAACGCGCATAGCATTTTGACATTACATGTATCTGGCCTACTCCAATGAAGGCGTCTTTAGAGTGCTGACAGAGACAGTTTGCGGAAGTTTCGAAGTTCGCGGCAGGGCAGCTGTACCAACATTTGTTACATAAACATAGGTACGTAAAATTTATAAAATGTGTTGTGGATTTTGGTGTGATTTCTGTATGAAACGAAGTTTTTCTATTGTTATTTTATGTTTCACAAATAAATATTCGATAGGAAGTAAATGCGCTTATATTTATTTAGTGATAGTGCGTACTCTATTAGTCTAGGGCGTTTGTTTATTGTATGAAAAGATGTAGAGCTATTTTAAATGATTGGTTTTGTTTGGCTCATTGTGTTTATTGCTTGGCCCTTTTGAGTATTTTAAAAGTTTAATGCAGCGGAATAAAATGGATTCTCATACATTTATTTTAATCTTAGGAGTAAAATGACCAGAGCTTTAACTTTTATTTTTGAAAAAAAAAACAGAATGAAGAACCTATCGTCTTCAATATATGAATAAAATGCGGCCTTTTTCCAGTATGTTTGAGAAAAAACTATTTAGTCATGGCACAGATTAAATATAGGGAAGATTCCGTGTATTAAGACATACCTGAACAAACTATTGTCATACTTTACCATTTCAAGATGTATTCCATAAGGAAAAGAGACAAATAAGGTAGCTCTACTTGGTCTTGAATTCTAGCAATGACTCCATTTTCTTGAACAATGCTACCAACCTGACTAGATAAAATGTCATTACTATTAGTGTTGTCCAGTCTTCATCGTATGCTTTTATCGGCAATAATAATATTTTTACCAAATTAGGTAGCGAATACAGTAGGAATAAACCTTATTTCCTACTCAGAATCACGATCTTGTGCGATCCTTAATATGTCATGATTTCTAAATCTACATTTTAGGATAAAAATAAAATCACAAAATTAATGAAATATTTTCTTTAATTAAAATGTCAAATGTTATAAGAAATGTTCTGTCTAAAACGTATGCCACTAGTTGGCGCCACTTAGCGGTAAGGTCCCGCTAAGAAACACAATTATCTAGCCTCAAAGAAAAACTAACTAGAAGGTCATTTTATTTTTTTACATAATTTTATTAACTCGTACAAATCATTTAAACACGAAACTATAGGCGCTCTGAGAATTTAGACAAGTTTCTGGACCTGACGCCTCAGTGCTGCCGCCCTGGTGAACGGCATTTCAGAAAACCCTCATTATAACATGTTTTATGGAACTTATCATCCTTTAAAGCATACCTAACAATTTTCGTATGATGGTTTCTTTATAATTAATCAGTCTACACAAGTATCAAATGAGTGTCATTATTAAACTAAACTTAATTTACTTTCTGGTTGACATGACATTGGATGATTACCAAATATGGTGGGTACTACGTCAGAATGTAATCACTTATGCGCGTACCCTTGCCTGAAACAACAGCTTAAAAATGCGCGGAGCATATTTTTGAATACTTTTTAGGGCACCAGTCGTCTGCCTTTTTGATATTTTTGACCCATAATAGCCTTTGTTCAGTGTCCTGTGGAAACCCGTTGAAAATTAAAAACATCGATTCATTTTCTGAGTCGGCTATGAATACATTTATCGATATCACGATCGGTCTCTTAAGTACAACACTATGCGATACAAATATTTCAATCCCACTATTTATAATTACATTACCATACGTCGCACTCTAGCGGGCAGTTTGGTGGCAAGGTAAGGTTTACAAAAAAAATCTTAATGTACCAGTATTATAATGCATTTAGTATTTGTAGCAGCTTATTAGAATTAGTTACCGGTTATCAATTATTACTTTTATTAGTCTTTAACGTATCGATACTCTGCCTTTTAATAACAATTTTCGGCTTCGCCTCAAATTGTTACCCACGCCGCTCACCTTTTTTAACCGACATCAAAAAAAGGAGGAGGTTCTCAATTCGACTGAATTTTTTTTTTTTTTTGTTGTATGTATGTTACCTGACATCTCCGAGAATAGTGAACCGATTCTAAAATTTCTTTTTGTGATCGAACGTGTATTACCCCGAGATGGTCCCATTGGCACCAAGTTGCGGTCTGATGATGGGATCCTGGAGAAATCGAGGGATCTCTTCAAATGTTATAGGTACATGTATGGCGCTTTTGGTAATTTTCATTCATTTACAAGAATTTGCATTCAGAAAGTAGGATTTGAGGAAACCAATGATGGAAACAAATCGGGAATCTTGGAGAAACCGGTTGAAGTCGGTTTTTTAAATTTTTAATTTGGTGATTATTGACCTCTCTTAAACAAGGGTTACATAAAATACTAGTCAATTGTATTTTTATTTAAAATTGAATGAATATTAAAAAACAATACGTTACTAACGTACTACCTTAGTTGCTAAGATATTTAGAATTGTACATTATAAATACTAGGTACCAAATACTAAGTACAAATACTTCTGATTATTTGAAAATGAATTGATGTATTTGTGAACCTTATCTATCATTTTGACATGCCACCAAACTGCCCGCTGGAGTGCGACGTATGTACATTACGAATGCAAATACGAATGGTTAACTCACAAAACTACACACATGTATCCGGCAACAAATATTGAATAAGATTTTTAGTTACTTTTACCTTAATAAGGTTCGAAATCCTAAAATTCAAGTCAAAACTAAATTACCGGTGAAACGTAATGTCTTTATTTTGTTCATTCAGGTAACCCTGGCGGTTTTTACACATTGGAACCACACAAGTCATCACTTTTATCACATTCCGTGCACTTATCGAACAGAAATATACATGAAAAGCTTTATTTTAATCACTTTTACTATTTGCGGTTTAGGTGCACTAGTATACCCAAACAAAGATCGTTGACAGGCATTGCCGGCGTCACCCACAGATAATAATAGACTCGGTCTATAAATTAATATGTCTATGAGTCATAGTGTTTACTTGACATCTTATCTATCAAACAAAAGTCAGGAATACCGGTATTAAATAGAGGTATTTAATATCGTTAATAGTGTATATATTAAGAATAAGACAAAAGCGGAATGACAGCATTACCTCTAATTCGAATACAAGTATTGTTTTTTTAACGGTAATCGTTTGACAGTTCTCATAGGGGTATTCAATAAAACCGGTTGTGCAATCCCTGATTTTAATTGCATTTTTCCCAAGTTGTACTTTAAGTAAGTAATCGATATATTGACATGCCAACAGTAATGTTGGCAAAATCGCCATGTACCGTAAGGTACATAGACAATCTAGACATCGCAATGTCAGATGTCATGAGGGTTATCCGACCGTAACAGCGTTTATTGACGAAAATGTTTACAGAAATGATATTTTTCAGTGATTTTTTGTGGGATTATAATACTTTGCGAGTTTTTTTAAGTTTGCAACAACATTTGACGTGATGATTATTGTATAATTGCAGAGAAAAGTGTGATAATGTTTTTAAAAAGTGTTTGTTTACATGATAAGACAAGTAAGGATGAATGCACTTTATTTGCTAGTAGTGGAGTAATAATGAATCGTTAACGTGTACAGTGGCGGCAACAACGGAGCCTCGCCCCGCAGCGTCGGCGCTGCCGCGCCCCTCCCGCCTCCCCGCACCGCGACGAGCGCTCAGGTACATATTAATTTATTAGATTATTAGTATTAATACAGTACTAAAGGAGCATTCCATGAAAACATCTACTTTTTGTCGCTTACGACTCGCTATGGTAGCTACCCTAATGAAATATGCTAGCTGCTAGGAAACACTGTCAATCTTAAAGCCTTGATATGTTGTTATAATGCCGTAGCTCTTCTTCTTCTTTCAATTTAAGAGCTCTGAGCTCTTGTCGGTGTAGCCATATGCAGCTGTCTCCACACTCCTCTGTCCTCAGCAGTCCTCTTCACCTCCTCATACGACATGACGCCCGCCTTCTCCTTTATTTGGTCAATGTATCTTATTCTTGGTCTTCCCCTTCCTCTCTTTCCATCCACTTTTCCTTCTATAATGTTCTTCAAAAAGTCATCATGTCGAATGAGATGGCCAACCATCTTGCCTCGTCTATTGTCTATTGTTGCCAATAATGTCCTCTCTTCTTGAACTCGCCTCAGCACTTCTTCATTTGTTACTCTATCTGTCCACTTTACTCCCTCCATTCTGCGCCAGCACCACATCTCAAATGCCTCCAGCCTCTCTCTATCCCTTTGTGTCATAGTCCAGGTTTCGCTTCCATATAATGCAATACTCCATACATATGATTTAATAAACATTTTTCTGGTGCTTCTTGATATTTTTGATTTAACTCTTAATATATTTCTTTTTGCCGTAGCTCAGCTTACTAATTTAATTTTTCAAAAGTATTGAAAATACAGTGTCGCTTACGACATGTTTTCATGGAATGCTCCTATAGAGGACGGGAAACGAAAGGTTACCAAGTAGATATCAGTTGAGTTCCTTCGACCAGATAGAAATACGCGTCCTGTAACGTTGTTTCTAGCCGAGATTTGTGTCTAGTGCTTTTTTAAACTTGCAATGAAATAATAAATCGAAAGTGATTTTCACAGTACACAAACAAATAAGTGAAAGAACGAAACGAATCTACAAAATAATAAAAAAAAACTACTTTTACGTCAGTTTTTATTTTTTATATTTTGATATAAAATCTATTGCCCGGTGACATTGACATTAGTTCTTTTTTTACGGTGAAATGACAAGATGCTCTGTCACTTTACAAGTTACTTCCGGTATTTAACTTTTTAAGCAGGTTCCTTACGGTACTTTGCAGTCCGAAGACTGTAAAGTAGTTATGAAATGCCTTTACATATCAAGTTTTATCATCGAACCAGCGAGATGGTACTTCCTGGTTTCATTTGACGTTCGTAATGCCAACATTTCATTGCAAGTTTGAGAAAAATAATATTATAACATCATCATGTCTGCTTCCGTAGCCTAGTTGATAGTGACCCTGCCTACGAAGCTGGAGGTCCCGGGTTCGAATCCCGGCGAGAGAAATATTTGTGTATTTATTTATCTCAAATATTTGTTTCTTGGTTATGACTATCTATCTATGTGTTTAAGTATCTATATGTATCTATTTATTATATATCTCGTCGCTTGGTAACCACATCACAAGCCTTAATTGAGCTTACCGTGGAACTAGGTCGATTATGTATGTTTTATTGACCTAGTCATGCCTATTACAATAATTTTGTTTTTCATTCCAGACCTCCTTCAGTATACTCGGTAGCGCCAACGGACTTCGACCACTACTGACGTCACTCGGCCTTAACGACCTAGGGACCCCAAGGTCTAGAATAAACACGACTGATTGGTAACTCGGTGTCTTTGAGAACTAAGTAGCGATGAGATGCTCTCGTTTTTATAATGATTTGTACGTTTTTAACAAATTTTAGAATTTTACACAGGCTTAGGGCTTCGGGCGTCTACCGCCTTTAACTTCTTATATGTATTTTATTATCAATGTGGCCTAACAAATGACGCTATCGTTAGTATTTAAAAGGATGACGCCTAATATTAACTTCATATTTAACAAAATAACTGATCATAGTGACAACTTTGGACTTGTAAGCATCCATAGTCTACGATGCATAGTTTAACAACATCAGATGGACCATACGTGTGCTTGCTACCATCAAAATCAAAATGCCGACAAGAATAAGAAGGATTTTGTTACTTTATGACAAATAAATTACAAAAAGATTAAGTGTAGGTATATTATCTTTTGTCGTTTAATAAAGATATTCAGATCCTTTTAATATTTGTGGTATATTAACATACTTAACCACATGGCTGCTTTTATTTTTCGTTACGTAGTGTAGATACTACCCGTCTGTTTTTCTCTCTTCCTCAAACTAAGGAATCCCTAAGGACTGTAAGAGCGCCATCTACAATAGTCTTCACCAGCCTTCTCCATTCATTATTTCGCTTAGATCCTTGTACTAAGTGATACTGATAACCATGACTTTTTAATTTTTAAAATTTCATCATCGTGAAGTTGTAGAAATTTGTAAATTACGAAGATGTCTCAGTCACTCCAAAGAAGCCATCATCAGAATGATAAAGACAGATGCCCGGTATTTACAATGTTTGAAATTCACGGTAGACTTATACGTCTCGCAGTATGTTTGGCATCGCGCTAAAAAAAATACATTCATGATCACATTCAGAATGTTAATCGTTTTGTAGCTGAAATTTGTTGAGTATTTGGTCTAGTTGGTGGAAGCAAATGTATAGGTAACGGAGGCCCGTATTAGTGTAATCGTTTTTATACGTTGAGACAATAAACAGGTATTTTAATAACATATTTTAATATATTTAATTTTGTGTATCGAGACTATCGAGTATAAATTGTGGACTGACTAATACATCTCATTAGTTATATTTTTATCCAAGAATCATGCATTTGAAAATTTTTTTATGAAAATTTTTGTAATGCTTTTAAATTGGGGTCAGGAATCTACTTTTCTTCCAAAGAAAAGATTTGTATTTCCAAACCTTGCAACGAATGCTCTCTTTACTCGTTCTCTTAGACGGTAGAGCTCAAAATTTCAATATTCTTACCATAAATGTTTGGTCCAAAGACATACAAATTAAGTTATTATAATTCTTATATTATTTACAAATTTAGTATATAGTATAATACTGCGTTAGTAATTTATTTGTGAGTAAGATATTGCATTTTGTTGAGAGATTGTAAACATTTTTAGACATGTTTGTTTCAACGTGTTTTGCTTTAGATGTAAAATTTTATAATAATGTTTTATACTGATGCTAACTTTGTAAAAATAGCTAAAATATCAATTAAAAATAATATAACTAGCACAAAAATCGTAACACGTATTTTAATATAACATTTTTGAATATCTTTAGTTATGCAAAAGTTGGGAAAAATTATAAAACGTTTACAGACGCACAACTGAAAAAAAATGTTTTAAAGTTTCTTGTACATTATGTAAAGTTCCATCTAAAACTATAAATATTTATGAATTGAAATCATTCTTACACTGAAGATATTTCACATATCCCTACTATATCCTAAATATTATACTCATAACTTTGCCATAATATAACAAAGCTTCCTATGTATCCTAAGACTTATTTATTTATTCTAATGTAATATAGCTACCTATTTAGACACTAAAAATATTTATTACATCGATTGCTCCTGCCATTTTCAAAATAAATATGAATATGAGCTGGCCCTCTGTATAAAATTTATGTTTGCATGTTTCAGTCGACTTTGTTGATTATTTTCGATGTAATATTACTGGCAACACTACCTGTAAACGCGACTATAATTTCAAAGTCATCGTTCAAATAATGTTATTGACAGACCACAGTTAAAATGGAATGACACTATTACTAAACCTACTTTGTTAGTGCCTCTAATATGATGATGATGATCCTTCTGCCTTCTGTATAACGTGCAATCTTTGACAGTTATGATAACATTTTTTCGTATCTATAATATTTTTAACGCGTCATAAGTGTTGTTAGTTATTACGAAAGCAACTTGTCGCCTAAAATTATTATATTGCTATGTAAACAGAATTGTTTGTGTACAGGACTTTATTTTATATGAGCATATTTGAGTGAATGTAAATCCAATGTTTTACTCGCGGCATCGCATCAGGTGCGCTTTGCTTGTTGGTTTCGACACGTCGTGCCTTATTTAGGTAGTAATAAGGAATTTTGTTTTCATTTTCTAATAAAACAGTATGTATTTATGATGGATTTTATTTAATTCCTATGGACATGGCCCACTAGCGCTCGGCCTCTAAGAAGTCAATCCTGACACCTGTCAGTTCAAAATCATCGAGATCTATTACTATACCATTTTTCAGTTGAAAGTAAAAAAAAAGGTAAACAAATATGGCTGACTTTCCATAACATTTGACGTCTTTGACACTTATCATGGAACACGTTCGCAGATATATTTTTACGTTAATACTAATAAATATCAATAATTTTCGCAAAAAATGTATGTGAACTTCAGGTTTAAGGTTTTAAGTTGGTTCTAAAACCAAGATTGTGTTCTGAAACTGCGTGATTATGAAATAATGCAAGTTTGTTTACCTTTTTTTTTACTTTCAACTGAAAAATGGTATGCGTATAGAGAAGCCATGGCGAACGAGTGTCGCAACTGTAGGCGAGGACGGGGTGTGAATCATGCGACCAAAACGTCATAAGCGCCGCGATTTTTCACGGCGCTTACACGTTTAGGTCGCGAGATCTACCGCTCCACTTTTGTAACGGCGTAAGCGTCAAAGTGCCGTTTACTGCCATTTGGTCGCGATGCCGTTCTCTGTATAGATTAAAAGACGTACACCAATCGTCAATAGAATCTAAAAAAAGTAAACAAATATGGCTGACTTTTCATAGCTTTTAACGTCTAATATCGTGAAACACGATCGCAGATATATTTTTACGTTAATAGTAATCAATATCAATAATTTGGAATAAAAATGTGTGTGAAAATGTGTGATGTCTTAAAATATTAAAAAACTTTGAGTAAAGTTTAATATTTTAAGTTTGTAATAAAACGACGATTGTGTTCGAAAAGTGCGAGAAAAGGAATAATGCAAGTTTTTAGGTTTGTTTACTTTTTTTAGATCCTACTGACGATTGGTACCTATAGTCAGATTAGTCAGAAGTGTTAGAACTGCATTCATATAAATGCAATGGGCATTCATACATAACAAAATAATTGTACATTACGACACAAGTGCGAAAAACAAAAACATGAAATTCGAAACGAGTGGCGATGTTTTAAAACACGACCGATAGGGAGTATTTTAAATCGACACGAGTTACGAATTTCGTTTTTGCATGTCTCGTACGACGTTTTTTTAGTACAGATGGCCCTCCGAAGTTTTGAACCTGACGTAAAATGATACACTTCTCGCACTAGAGCCCAAAAAACGCTCCGAGTTCTGATGACAATACATGATTAGCTAAGAAACGTCATTACAAATCCAAAATGGCGGACTGGCTGTTTGAAAAAGTTAAGGCCCCATGATATGGGTATCAAATGAAAGGGTTTTCAGCGAGGGGCCGCACATAGTGTGCCACTAAGAGGGATAGACATAGTCACAGACTACTAAGAAGATACTACGTATAGTGACGTAGGTATTCAACGCATTTGTCTGGCACTTAGATTTAGCATCTACGTGCCACACACACAAAAAATAGTGGCACAGTGATAAGGACGGACGATTATCGTTCCTTTTCACTTCCACTAGTAAAAAGTTTCATAACACCATCCCTTTCGTTCTTGCTATTATTATTACGTTGTCAAATCCATATCCATATTCTATATCCATGGTTTTCAGGAATACGAAAAAAACGTTTTTTTGTGTTTTTTTTAACTATTATAGATATATAATACATGCGTTTAAACGCTAGTTTATATTAGCTCCTATATGGAAATTATACGGCGTGACATCTGAAAGCGCGGCGATTACGGCGAAGAATCTCACCTACAGAGTAGGGTAGGTATAGTTTTAAGACGTATTTATACGTATTTTAGAGCTTTTCTATAGGTATTTTTTGAAACGAACTTTTTCGACACAATAATAAAACACTTTTTGTAATAGTAAATTTGTTTGTGGCATTCACGCGTACAAATTAAAACCTTTATCAATAAGACTTGTAAAAATATTGTGAAAAAATAAAAATACAGGGTACACAGCTAAGCTCACTGCACGGCATCAGGTAGCCTGCACTCACTGACCCGCCAACTATTTACACCCTGTATACTCGTACCCGATTCGAAAAACACATAATAAAAATAAACAAAAAAATAATGGAAATTTAATACAATAAAAACTACAAGGCTGAATCAAAACTCAAAGTAGTAAGGGAAGACTAAATTAAGCAGCAGATGGCAGTACTAATTATGGACAAAATTGAGCGCTTAAACTTAATCAAAATAACATGATACTTGCTGACCTATAGGTTTTTACCTACCCTGTATGCTTGGAAAAGTTCAAGTATAAAATAAATACAAGTAGATAAG